>JAXQQM020087600.1:0-30560 GCA_034641835.2 Pinus albicaulis | reverse complement strand
AACCGGAAATGGTTTTCGCGCAACATTTGGGGGGGTAGGTGGTATTCGCTTTTGCAACTTGATTCCACTCAACACTCGACACGTGGATTTTCAAAACCACCTATATCACGTGGAAGTAGCGCACTGGGAAGGGAGGCCAAAAATTATGCGAGATTGATTATGGTCTGTCGGATGATCGACGATAGATCGAACAGCGCAGATAAAATGCGATGGAGGCCAAGCTGCAGGGTAAAAATATATGCGGGGTCCACGATGACGCAAGTTGTTTCGTCGCGTAGTGGACGGGCGTTTGGGTCATCACGTTATGTCCTGATCCTCAGATTTTAAGAATGAACGGCTAAGATTCAAAGATGGGGCGGCTTATGTTGAAAAGGGATGAAGGAAGGGAAGGTGATTGGGCAGAAGGATGGGGCCCGATGGTCGTTGATCTGCAAAGATCAACGGTCCAGATCTGTTTGGACCAAAATGTCGGGAAAGAGAAAAATAGAAGGGGAAAAGGGTTTTTTGCATGGAGGCTTTGTATTTTAAGCGCCCGATTGCGAGGCTAAAGACACATGGAGAAAGGGGCTAAAGGACATAAGCCCTCGAGGGCTTAAGTACCTTATAGTGCAAATAGACTGATTTAGGCCCAAAAATAGTGATTTTTAAGCCAAAATGAAGGTTCCGATAGATGAGAGGAGGGGTTTTTAAAACCAAATAAGGGAAAATAAAAGGTTTAAAAAAGGGTTAGGATGATTTTTAAGGTTAAGATGAAGGTTTTTGAAGGATCTAGGAAAGGGAAAAAGGTTGAAAAGGGAGAATTGAAATGAAGGAAAATGGAGTTTTTAAGCATTCCTTCTCTTTGGTAAACAGTAGGTACTTTTAGGATTAATAGTGAAATAACACTGAAGATTAACTCAAAGGGTAATAATCAACATACAACTTCAAAAGATGATAAGTTTCAAAGGGATATATCTCTTTGAAGGTTTAAAATACAAGCTTATCCACCATTGAGCATGATATAATTTATAGGTGGCTAACAGTGGCTCCACTTGGGGAGGACAGCTAGTTATTTAGGTGTCTAGAACCTCAGCTATTGATCTCTGGCTTTTCGGTAAACCAGTGCCTTCATCCATTGGGCATAAATTTTCTTTTCCTTTAGCTGACCTTTCTCTGATTTGATGATTTCTGCAGCAATCTGAAATAATTTAATTCTATCAAAAAAACATCTCTACCTACCCATTCCTAATGATCCTAACATTTTTTCTTCTTTCAGAGTGCATTTGGACTAGCAAACTGTCTTCATCAACATTTTATTTTTTTGAAAAACAGGAAACTAATCTACGTCTAATATTATTTCACCATGAACTCAGTTTAAACAGTTGAGTTCATAAATTCTCTACCTAACTATTATCTGTCGGGATTAGACTGTCTGACATACCTTTATTCTCTAAATTATAAAACAGGAAATTTAAAAGTAGCCAAGCCAAGATTAAGCAATTTGACTTGCTGCAGATCTATGGCATAAAAACAAGCTACACATAGACTTTTATTTGCAGAAAAATAAACAAAACTGTGAAGGCTTAAGATCTGGAAACTAAAAAATCCTTCATTATTTCTTCAACTCTGATTTTGAATTTGTTTGAGCTGTGTTTTCTCTCTCATCTGGTTCAAGTTTTGAGCATATTAGAACCAGTTTGTTTTCTATCTTTGGCTCAATATTTAATCTAATTAGATCCATTCTTCTTTTGAGATTCATAGGTTCAGATATTGAATTTGTTTGAACCTTTGTTTCCTTTATCCTAATCTACCTTAATGATAAGTCAAGATTGTGATGTTTGGCTGATCTAATTCACTAACCTATCAGTAGTAAATTTAAACTTATCCAATCATGATTAAATTGTATGATTGAATACAAAGTGTTTCTTGAAGTAGTGGCATTTTAGCTTGCACACTTTCATATTTTGTCTCTCTTTTTTGGTATGGGGTTGTACCTTTCTTCTTTTAATTCTTCCCTCTTTTCCTCTTTTCTATTGTTTTTGTATTTTTTTATTTTTCTAACTTTGAATGCAATGTTCAGATAATGATAATTTACAATGGAAAGTAAAAAAGCTTTGAAAATCATGACTCTTGACAGAAGTAATGCTTGAGCATCCTGCCATTGACAGGACCTCCATATAGATCTTCTCCACTCAACTCTTTCAAGAAAAATGCATTATGACCCCTCTCAGCATGAATAAAATAGGGCCCTTTCCACAGGTTCTCAAACTTGCCATGTTTTCTCTTCTCTTCCCTTCTTGAATTCCATTTAAGAACTATATTTCCAACTTGGAAATTATTTGCCTTAGTCCTTTTATCAAATAGCTTCTTGATATTTTCTTGGACTGGTTGTGTTCTTTCATAGACTTCCTCTCTGGACTATTGTAAATGAATTGTTTGGTTGATTCTTCTTTGCATATCATTCTCTTCAGTTTGCACTTCTTAAAGGAGTTTCATGATTGGAACTCATAATGATGTTGGGAATACTGCATCCATGCCATAAACCAGCTGATAGGGGGACATATTTATTGACTTCTTGTTAGTTAATCTATCAGCCCATAAGGCATGAACCAGCTTACTGTGCCATGATTTCTGATTCTGCTCCAACAAATTTTTGATGATGTTGATAAGGCTCTTATTGGAGGATTCAGCTAATCCATTCCCTTGGGGATAGTAGGTAGTAGAGTGGCCCAAGGTGATGTGGTATTTGTAACAGAAATCAAACATTCTTTTAGACTTGAAGGCAGTAGCATTATCTGTTATGATTTTTCTAGGACAACCAAATCTGGATATGATGTTTGTTTCCAGGAACTTGATAATGACAGAGTCAGTAGCATTCCTAGATGTTGTAGCTTCTATCCACTTGGTAAAGTAGTCAATGGCAGTGAGGATCCACTTATGTTGGGCTGATGAAGATGGGTAAATTTCCCCAATGAATTCCAAGCCCCATTGTTGGAAGGGTGCCTCAACACTAATAGGATGTAAGGGTAAGGGAAGGAGTTTTATTCTGCCATCAAAAATTTGACACTTATGGAAAGACATGACTAACTTCTGACTATCTGGGAAAATGGTGGGCCAATAATAACCAAATCTGAGGACTTTATTTGTTGTGGTCTTCCAAAAAATATGTCCTCCACATTCTCCTTCATGCAACTCATGCATGATTTTTCCTGCATCGTCCTCAAGTAAACATTTGAGCAAAATTCCAACAGCATTTTTCCAATACAATACCCCATATAATATGCAATAATTCAAAGCCTTATGTTTCAAAAATATAGCTTTAGTTTTAGACAAATAAGGAGGGGAATTTAAATATAAAAGCACATAAATGATGTCAGCATACCAAGGAGAATTAAAAGCAGTGAATTCTTCCATTTCTTCCAACACATCTACCATATTCATATCTAGTGCTTGGAAGTTTGACTCAACCATGATTTTTTCTAATCCCTGCCCTTTAATCAGTTTGGTGGACCTGATTTCTAAGTCTTATTCAAGAATAGTAGCAATACATTTTCCCCTTTTACCATCAGGGTCTTGACTTAGAATATCATTGACAACAGTATGTGGAACAAAAGCAATTATGTGAGAGTGTAGAATGTAGACTCTAAAGTCTTTTAATGCTTTCACTAATTCTAAGGCTTGCTTCTCCATGATGTTAAATTTGAGAGGAGCATCTCTTAAAGCCCTACTGAAAAATGATATTGGTTATTCTTGCCCCAAGTCATTCTTTTGAAGTAATACTACAACTATTGTATGTTCAGATGCAAAAGAAAAGATATAAAAGTCTTTGGTGAAATCTGGACTAATCAAGATTGGTGTTTGAGTGAGAGCTCATTTAACTAGTTAAAATAATTGTTTAGCTTGTGTAGTCCATTTCACACCTACCTCTTTCTTAAGCATGTTTGTAATGTTTCTTAATAGCTTAACAAGGTTGGGGATAAACATCCTCAAAAAATTTATCTTCCCAATGAAATATTGTAATTCTTTAAGGCTTCTTGGATGGTTGATTTTCAATATGCCATCAATCCTTTTAGGGTCTACTTTGACTCCCTCTTCTGAAATTATGTGACCAAGAAGCTTGCCTTATTGGAGACCAAAGAGTGTCTTCTTGGGATTCAAAGATAAGCCGAATTTCCTACATTTCTCAAAAACGTTTCTTAAGTGAATCAAATGTTCTTCATCAGTTTTAGAGAAAACAGTTATGTCATCAAGGTAAATAATTATGAAATAGCCAATATCTTCTGAGAAGGCTATGTCCATGGCCCTTTGGAAAGTGGCCCCTGCATTCATCAAACCAAATGGCATTTTGACATACATAAAGGTGCCCCAAGGTGTAGTAAAAGAATTTTTGTGTTGATCACTTGGGAGCACTAACACTTGATTGTAACCTGAGACCCCATCCAACAATGATATTATTTTTGACCCAACTACCCTTTGAAGTATATGGTCCATCTTGGGCAAGGCATAGTTGTCTTTCAGGGAGGCTCTATTTAGATTTATAAAGTCAATGCAGAGCTTGATCTCCCCTATCTTCTTCCTAACAGAAACTAAGTTTGACACCCACTCTGAATATCTAATGGGTACTATAATCCTAGCATCATACATCTTCTCAATTTATTTCTTAACCAAAGGCAATAAAATAGGTTTTATCCTTCTTAGTTTCTGTTTGAAAGGTTTCTGATTTTCCTTAAGAGGAATTTTGTGTTGAATGATGCTAGTGTCATAAGATTTCAGATCTTTGTATCCCTAAGAAAACACATATCTAAATACTTTGAACAGCTCTATGTATTGCAATTTTATGTGGCCTGGGAGAGTGTTGGACAGTTTTATCATCTTGGGTTCTGCTAGGCTACCTATGTTATGTTCTTCTACATCTGTTTCCATAGGCTCCATTCTTGGTTCTTCGGCTACATCATTGAAGTCAAAAAGGTTTTCTAAAGGTGTGAGACCTCTTGGAATTGTATCATTCTTGCATTGTAAAACTTCCAAGTCTTTCTATTCTACGTTTTCAATTAATTATGCTTCAAAAAATTTCTCATAGTGATTTATATCAGCAAAATATGTCATTTCTATTTCTGGGATTTGTTGATTTTCTACACAGTTTTGTTCATGGTTGGTCTCTGATATTGGTATGGAAAAGTCATTTTCTGATTTTAAGAAATCATCTATGTGTTTGTCAGAGTCAAACACTTTCCAGTGGTCCTCATTGTCAGGCACAGCAGGCCTGTTTTTTACCTTTATGTTAAGATGTTCATTTATCTGAGGTACTTGGCAATTGTTGGCAGTGAAGGCAAGTTCATTTTCCAGATGATTTTTTGCTCTTGGAATGAAAATGAGTTCATATTTTTCAAATGTATTTAGGAGATCAATGGCAGCATTTTGATATTCTCTAAGTCTTGGGTTTTTGGCTGAATATCCTCCTTTGATTTGTCTAATGATAAGTTCAGAGTCTCCTAGGACTGATATTTTTTGGGCTTCTAATTGTTTAAGAAACTGTACACCAAGGAGAAGGGCTTCATATTTAGCAATATTGTTGGTGCATGGAAAATCTAGTTTATATGAATAACTATGAATTTTATTTTGAATCCATACACCTACCCCTGCACTTGTTTTATTACAAGACCCATCAAAGTTTATTGTCCAAAGTATTTCTGCCGCATTTTCATTTTCTTGTTGATGTTGATTGTTAATGTTTTGTATTGGATTTGAGGGAAGTTTTGATTGTTCTGGTAAATAGATTTCCTCTTTGTTTTCTTTTTCTTGTTGAGTGATTTGATCTCCATTGTACAAGATAAAGGAATCTAAACTTGATTGAATGGAATAGATTGGAGAGTTGTTTGGTTTATCTATGTTGCTCACCATGTATTTCATGTGGGATTCCCTGTATAGTCTTCTAGTTTGGTTAAACACTCGGATGGTGGCATAGGACATGTCCATTTGAAGGCTTCCCTGAAGTTTGGCTCCCCATGTTCTTGATAAAAGCATGCCATATTTAGGGGGTGTTAGCCCCCCATAAATTACTTGACAAGCAAGCAGGGGGCTGATTTGTCTTTATAAGCCTTCAAGGAATGCATTTCCGCTCAAAACACATCATCCTTGAAGCCTCTTCATGCTCTCTACCCTTTGATTATTTACCTTTCTTGTTTACATCTAAAAGGCCTCTCTGTTTGCAAAGGATTGTGCTCTAAAGGCCTGCATTCACCCCTTGTATCCCTGCAGAATACTCCATTTTAACCCTTTATTTCCCCTTGTCAAAATTTACCTCTAACATTTCTAAATCATACCCATGCCCTTTAAACCATTCCTACACCCTTTTTTTAGCCAAATTTCCCTTTCTTCCCTCTATCGTTACCCATTTTCGGCCTCATATTTCATAAAAAAGGGCTGAAAAACCCATACTTTGCACATTGTGGTCTTAGCCCCCTTCGGCCAAGCCCCTGTATCTTTTTCCTCCACATGACCCAGCACCTGACCAGGTGCCAAGACAGGAAGTGCTTATCTCATATTTTCATCGCGCGCGTTTTCAATCGTTGATCTAAACAGAGTGGACGGCGATCGCTGCCCCCGCAGCAACCATCGTTCAACCCGTTCACCGCCCGATCAAAGATCCACCTTCCACTCGAGCGATGATATAACGGTCCATATTCTCCCGTCTTCCTATGGTCCCCGTGCCTGAGAACTATTCAAAACCTCCGGTCTCCATCGCACTGCATTTGGAGGTCGGGCGGTATTTTCATTTTCGGAGCGATTCCATACATCATCCGACGCGTGGCACCGGTATGGCTGGAAAACCGCCCTCCCTTCACGCATTAAAGTTTATCTATGGACACAGAGTGATATCGTTGTGCATTGTCTGATCTAGGGCGAGCAATCCAATGGCGATTACTCCACGAAGTTGCGCACGCGATAATTCAGAGTCATCCGTACCCCTGGCCCACTATCCATCGCCCTCCGACGTGTTTTCCACCATTGATCTCCTCCCAAGATCGGACGGCCCAGATATATTCTCAGTCTCACCGTAACCCCATCCCACCACGTCATTTGTCCACGTGCTTTTGTCACATTTTCGCTCGTCCTTTTGTATATTCCATCCAAAGGTCGAAGTTCAAAGGTTTTTCATTTAATTTTCCATCTGCGCCACCTTCCAACTGTAGTCCCCACTGTTTCCATCACACTACAAATCTTCCACATCATTTTTCACCATCTCACCAGTCTACATAATCAGCCTTGCCATCCCCGTTGCATCCACCACCTCCATAGATATTTTTCTTAACAATTTTCGTGTTTTTGCAGGGTTACAGAGAGGCGGAAAACCACCTTGGTTCATATGTACTATTGTAATGGCGCGTCGCACAGAGAAGGTTGGATTTGGAAGCTGGAACTACAAGGGAATGTCCAGAAAGATGGCGCAGCATAAATATTATCAAAGGACAGTTCAATTTCCACGAAAACCTATCCGACGCTGTTAAAGCCCAGATTTTGTAGATTAATAAATTTATGAAGCGGCAGAGAAATACCAGCTAATGATTAGCGAGCTCAACGTTCAGTATTGAATATTTTTTAGCCTTAATACAGTGGTTTAGAGGCAAAGCACTAGATTAGCGACATCATGGATCACACATAGGTTACAGCACGCAGAAAACCATATTATCGAGGTTTTCACATCAGCATAATGTTTTCCCATGAAAGGACAAAGTGCCCATGCAGTGTTCAATTTATGCCATGTTCTAGAGAGATGTTCTGCCCTGACAACAGTCCTGGTACTATCAAAGAATTTTTTTCACAAGTATGACAGACTTTTCAGTCATTTATTTACCTTTTTGATATTCACCAAAAGTACTACAGAGTTCTACAGCCAAAGTACGTCAGAGACATACCTGGAGTAAATGGAAGCCTGGACGAAACCCACATCTTCATCCAAAGAACACCAGAGATTAATGCACCAAATTTAAACATAGTGGGCTTTGGCTTTCTCCCTCTCCTGAGTTTTTAATGATGCATTTAGTTTTTCACCTACCTTCTCTGCTCCACTGGAGCTATAAATTGATGAAGAAACTCATTGTAAAGGTTGTTGATCAGTTATCAGAGAATTGCAAGTAGTTTCTTTTAAGACACAGTCTCTGTGTGAAGTTGTAAGATAGGCTGCGGAATGTGATTTCAGACTAATTATTCAGCTATTGGGAATGTTGTACTTGACTGGTATTGCTATTTAATATGACAAGCACATTTCTTTGGATCCTGATCTAAAGCAGCGGTGATGTTTTCCTATCTCTGTGTTTTAATTCATTTCATTTTGTTTCTACTGGCTTGCATCAGAATATTGGCATAGGATTTACCCTTGTTAGGTACCCTATTTTTCTGCTCTCCTCGCCTTCGATTTTTTCTACTTAATGTGTTATCTAAGAATTTATTTCAGTTAATTTAACTAGTGTAATGGATGTTATTGCCTGCTCTCTGATGTATGAATTGAATGAATCAGTTTTTAGATGTTCTAGTTGGGATTTAGCTAGAAAATTTGGGAACACTAGGGATTAGAGTTAGCCCTGTCCACTAGGATCCTTGTGCAACCAGCTGGTCTTTAACTATGCGTCCTGAAATCTGTGTTGTCTCCTCCTCTCCTACCATTCCATATCACACTATCATCTTTAAGATCCAATTTTTTAGACGACTGGCCCAATTGAAAGCCTGCATATTGATTAGCAAGAAAATCCTTTCCTGACTCCATTTCCCACTGGTCTTGAATGCTCCCTAGAATACTTCACCTCTGCCTAAACTCTCTTTACTCATCCTTGTCTTACATTAAAACCTTCTACCTGATAACCAGCAACCGAACAAACAATCAAACAAACTAACCCTGAGCCTCATAACTAGCCTAACATCTTAACATTGAGCTTCAAAGTCATATACCTTTGACATATCATAGAGAGATCCCTCTCTAGACCCAGGAGGGCAAGATCCTGAGGTCTGAAAGTGGTTTGATGTTGTCTCATCTTTTGGTCTTGCCAATCTGGCCAAAACATGGGAACCCCAACATAATGGCGACTCCAGTGGGGAAAATCTGAGAGCCTATAGTTGCTAAACATTAATCTGTCTCCCAGTATCGTCACCAACATAATGGCGACTCTGCTGGGGAGATTATGAGTATTTCTCACCTTCTACATCATAAGAGCCTTAGAAACCTACAATCTCTGGTTAGGTTGGTAGATTAAACACTCCTATTCACACATCAACCTCTATACCATTTGTTGTGTTCTCCCACACTCTTAGACGGAGTCTGGAAAGGGCCAGGTAGCCTCTAGTGCTCACACTCTTTCAGAGGTGACATATCTGGTAAACGCCCTCCCAGTCAATCTCTGGTTAGAGTTTGTTGTGTTTGGAAGATATCCTTGAAAGGGGACATCTCATAAGCACTGTGGTGGACAGTGTACCCTCCAAAAACATCCTAAACCTTCCACCTGGCGACTCCATAATTCCTTAACGATTTAAAGACTCCACTAGTGATCAGTAGGCCTACTGATTATCTTGGTTCACATTAGACTCCACTGGGAGACCAAAGCCATCAGAACATCAGCCACAATAGAAGTAAAAAGTAGGGTAAGCTGCTTAGGTGGAAAATAGCATTCTGGCTTCGAGAACCATTCACACAAGAGCTTATCCCAACCCAAACCCACCTGAAATAGTTGACAACCCTGAGAGTATCCTCAAGGGATCTCCTACACCTAAAGGACCAACTATTTCCAGCCACATACATAGAGATAACTCTACACCAGAAGACTTTACAGCTCTATCAAATACATTCATTGACCTAGGCACTCAAAACAGTTTACCAAGAACTAGGTCATTTAGTGCCCTAGACCAGCTAAATCTTGGGCTCCCTGTTTCACCACCTCAAAGTGGTAAGCACCTTGGGAATAGACAGACCCCTCCATCTACACCTCCTAATATTCACTTCATCCAAAACTTGGGGCTCAGTCACCCTAGATCTGCTCATCAGCCTTCTGCTGGTCATAATATCCCTGTCATCCATATACCTGCCGCCAAAGTTAACCCTTTAACTCACCAAAACATCATCATGGAAGCCTGGTATGCACCTCTGGTTTTACCCCAGCCTCTAGTGCCTTTACCCAATGATTATGAATCAAAGATCCCACACTTCACTGCAAAAGAGTCTACCATATCCCAACATCATGTAGATAGGATGGAAGATTCTTTTGACTACATGGAGATAGATGATGATACAGTCAAAATGAGAATTTTTTCCCAGAGCTTAGGAGGTGATGTGAAGAAATGGTTTAAGAGCTTGCCTCCGGGTAGTATCCAAGACCTCCCAGCTCTATATCAGACCTTCATAAACAAATGGGTGGTCAAGGCCAATCCTCGCCAACTCCTAGCAGAATATATGAGCCTTAAAATAAATGTAGGAGAGAGTGTCCACATGATTACACGATGAGATTTAACAACATTTACAATGCTCTTCCTCCACACATGAAACCTCCCCAAGGTATGGCTCTAGCGAAATACCCCGAAGGCTTTGATGCTGACATGGCCTACCAGCTTAGGGAGAGAGATTACAACACATTGGAAGACATGAAAAAGGGAGCAGTGAGTGTAGAGGCTAACCTGATTGAGAAAAGAGCAAGATTGAGAGCTGAGAAAAGGGTAACATATAGAGATGACAATGTAGCTTCCACATCTGATCCAAATTATGACCGTTTATCTAAAAATGTGGAAAGGTTACAACAAATTATGGAAAAAATGGTTGTCACAATTAGTAACCAAAACAGAAATCAAAACCATAACCAGAACCAGAACTTTAGAAGAAACAATGCCACTCCCAACAAACAAAGAGAATCAGATCAGCAATTCATTCCCCCTGTTAGCCACCTATAATATTTGTTACACCAAAAGGTGGCTAAGACTTTTTGAGCCTCCAAGGAACAAATTTATCACTAAAAATTGTTGGCTCTTGAAGGTTCCTTGAAGGCCTCATGCCTCTGTCCAAACCTACACTGTTGTTTACATCCTAAAAGACTCTGAAATCCTGCTGATTTCCAAGACAAAGTACTGCTGCAAACTCCCTTTCCCTTTTCCACTTCTTCCAGGACTAATCTCTTTTTCTTTTCCCCACTTCTCATAAAAATCCCTCCTTTTAATGTTTCTCCCTTTTTTCACATCATAAAATCCCATGATAAAGTTCTAAGACCCCTTCTTAGCCTTATCGAAATCCTAAAATCCCTTTCAAAATCCTTGAAAAACCCTTAAAATGCATATTTCTATGTATGGGACTTAAGCCCCCTTCGGCTTAAGTCTCTAACCCTTTTCATTCATGCACCCTGGCGCCAAAACCAGGCGCTGAGTCAGTCAGGTGCTTATTCATTTTTAACAATTATTCTGCCTCGAAAATATTAAAAAGCCTTTATTATTTACAAAATTCGAGTTTTATTTTTTTAAAATTTTTCCGTTGGTGCGATCTTCCACTAAATATCCACCGTCAATCTAAATCCGTAGATCAGATGGTGCGGATTTTGTCTACCCAGTGGTCCCCTCCAGCTGTTCCCCACTCCAAAAACCGTGTGGTATCCATTGCACCGCCTTCGGGCAAGGGCGGTTTTTCCTCGATCGCTAGCAATAACACACACTGCTCGACACGTGTCCTGGGCACTATTCTGAAAACTTCCATCCATCACACATTAAATTTCGGACATGGACACGCAGCGATATTCACGTCCACCATCCGATATGGAGCCGATCATCAAACGACGATCGCTCGTCTAAGATGCACGCGCGATAACCAAGCTACCGTGCAACGGCAACAGCATCTCCGCTGTCGATCTGATCTGCAGATCGACGGTCCAAAATTCATCACCCAGATTCCCTCCATTTTACTTTCAAACTTCTGCTCCCCACCATCAATCTCTGTGCGATCGACGGCTTAGATTCATTCTCCTTTCCTGCCTCCTCGTTCACTCTCGACCGTCGATCTCTGCGCAATTGATGACTCATATTTAATATTTTTTCCACTCGTTCTACGACCTCTCTCGATCAATCCTGACCATTAGATGATGCCATCCAACAGCCACGCTCCCTCCACACGTCCTTTGAAGCAGTCAACTTATATATGCAGGATTTTGTAAATATTTTTTTGTATTTTTGCGGGGTTTAAATGGTTTTCCTCCAGTCTGAAGAAAATTCGCAGGCTGAGGGTGGCGACCCTCTCGCCTTCAATTCGTCAAAGGAAATCATTCACAGGTGTTAAATTCATGTTTCATCGGTGTTTCATAAGGCATTTATGCCATTCGATTCCTGTTTGAGTCATGCACATTTGAAAGACACAACAAGACAATCACAAATCAAGAGTATCAGTATAGAAGACCAGAATGCACCCGAACAGAGGATTAAAAGACAGAATTGTGGGGATTATATCTAAGATTCCTATCAAAATCCTAATCCCTGAATTTAAACACAGTTTTAAGGAAAAATCAGAGTGTTTTATCCGACAGAAAGCTCCACCGCCTTAGTTAAAGCGAATCAATTCTTATCAGCTACCACAAAGGACACCTGTGCCTCAAAGAAATCAGATGCAGGCCAAATTTATTGCATGAAATCCAATATCTGCTTCACAACACAGCTAAAGGGTAAATCTGTGAACAAACTTAATGACAAAATATCTACAGAGTTAATCTAACATGACACAGAGCCTCAAAGGTCAAATTAAGCTCCCACCGAGCTTAAATCTTTATGTGAATCGTTTAATACACAAGACACCTATTGTAAGCTTCTTCATTGAGCCCCCAAGGGCCGAGAAGCCATTTAAAGTCTGTATTAATTGTAATTGGAGATATTTTTTATCAGGATCTCACCTCCTCATTATTCTATATATACTTTTGCAGAAGATGAGTGAGGTGTTGGTTATTGTTTGATCACAAGTTGTAATAATGAAACTCTTTGAGGTAAATACATTGTCTGTTGAAGTTGAAGAACAAATTGAAGTCTTGGAGATCTTGATAATGTTGTTACATGCTTGTTCCTAAGAAGGCTCTATCATTGGATCCATGAGCTTGGCTGATTGGTGAAGTATTTTGAACTGTCTTATGTTTTCCCCCTATTTTCATTATGTTCCATAATTTCTTACTACAGTAGGATAGAAAGTTTTAGGCTAAGAAATGACTCATGGAAGCACCTTAGACCTATTCGTCCTTCACTATTTCATGTTTTCTTCTGCTGAAGTATTTTAGAGGCTTTAATCTTTCTCTTTAGTGTTCATGCTTGTTTATTTCCTTAATAGTTTGAACAGTTGATTTCAGCATGATTTATGGTTCTCCTTGCTTGTCTGCTGCCACTTAAAAAATGTTATTGAAGTCTCCCTTTGAAGTTCTTTGCTTATTTTGAATCAGAGAGGTCTGTTTTGATCTTGCCCTTTGTCCTCACTTAAACAGTTGGCTTAAAGGTCGGTATAATTATGATCATGGATGTTTTTAGGTGTTCCCTCTTCTATGACTGTAATTATCAGTAAATCTTTTATGTTTTCTAAATTCTTTTAGAATAAAATATTTGAGGAAACAGGGTGTTCCCAGAATCTTAGATTTCATTTTGAAAGTTGTCTTGAAATCATTATTTTCTTAAAGAATGTTTGTAGAACTTATGGTTAGCCCTGTCTATCAAATATCTCTTTATTGTTTAAATTATGTTTTCAAGTTCCCTTTATTGATAATTGAATTTCTCTTTCCAAATCATTAATGTTCATCCCATTCCAATAACAAAAGGATCCTGTGGCCAAGTTAGATTTTCCCTCTGATATCCCATATCCTTTGATGAGTTTGTTATGACCTTTTCTTGACTCCATTGCCCAATGAACCAGATGTTTCTCCATTCTATGTATCCTTCCTAGACCTTTCATGTTTTGTTGTATCAATTAAATCCAACCAAACAAACACCTTGCACTTAATAACTAGTCTAAAATCAATACTATAAGCACACAAGATAAAATTTTGCAAACAAACATTTGAGAGATCCCTCTCTGAGAACAGGAGGACTAGATCCTGTAACTCTAAAGATTGGTTCTGATGTTGCCTTGTCTTTTGATTTGCCAAACTATCAAAACACGGGACACCAACGTAATGGCGATCACGGTGGGACCTTCTGAGTCAGTAACAATCTAAGTACCCCTTAGGACTCCAGAATTCCCTTATTTTTAAATACTATCCAGTGATTATCATCCACCTCATCGCCACCAACATAATGGCGATCACGGTGGGACCTTCTGAGTCAATAACAATCTAAGTACCCCTTAGGACTCTAGAAATCCCTTATTTTTAAAGACTATCTAGTGATTATCAGCCACCTCATCACCACCAATATAATGGCGATCACGGTGGGACATTAAGTGAAATCTGCAAAACAAAACACTCACTGTTTAAGTATAACATAAATAACCTTCTTCAAGCACTACCAAGCAATGGTAATCATGATAGGACCTTTTGAACCAGTGACAAACTAAGTAACTCTTAGGATTCTCATAAAGCCTTGTCGAACCTTGAAGAATGCAGTTACCAAGCCATAAGAGTAAACTTTGTACATTTTGACACCCTAGCTAAGTGTTGAATCAGACTTAGAACACTCTCCTAACCTATAAGACCAAATTAACTTAGAAAAACCCAAAACTTATCAGTTTGGCTTCATAATAAACTTCGTGGTGGACTATAAAACCTTTTTACCTCCAAAAGAGCTAAAAATTTCCACCTGGTGACTCCACAATCCTAAAAACAGACCTTAAGACTCCACTGGGAAGACCCCAAGTCTAAATAGCATCATACAAGCTCAACTAGAAGGCTCTAAGATTAAAATTTTCCTTCTTCTGAAAAGATCAGTTAGCCTCTTAAAATATTGCCATATTTAATTAAACTCTCTTTCTAACCAGGTCCGAAAAACATAGCATAGTGGCTCCTAGAAATATTCATACTAGAGCCTACCCTGACCCAAACCCACTGGGAATAGTTGATAACCCTGAAAGTATTCTTAGGAACTCCCCTAAGATTAAATTATCAACTGTTTTCAGATCACCCTTGAGAGCTAATTTAGTTCCTGAAAATCTTTCAACTCTACAACAATCTCAAGTTGACTTAGTAAATCCATTTAGAATTAGGTCTCTTGGTGATTTAGATCAGTTAGATTTTGAGTCTTCACTATCATCTCCTGAAACAAATGAACCTCTTTGTAGCAGAGAAACAACACCTCCTGACTTACATTTTCTTCACAACTTAGGTGTCTCTCATCCAAGATCAGCTCAACAATCTATTCCTGGTCCATCCACTTCTGCTCACCCTTCATCCACTGTTCAAACCACTTCACCTCAGCCCACTGTTCCTGTTATAAATCCACCCCCACCACCTATCATGGCAGCATGGTATTCTCCCCTAGTCCTTCCTATACCATTAGTTAATCTTCCACAGGACTATCAGTCCAAAATTCCAGTATATGATGCTAACAATGCTGCAACCGCATCACAACATGTAGATAAAATGAATGACTACTTTGACATAAATGAAATTGGTGATGATTCTGTCAAGCTTAGATTATTTTCTCAGAGCTTAGGGGGAGAAGTAAGAAAATAGTTCAAAGATTTAGCCCCCCATAGTATTAATGACCTCCAAGGCTTCCATCAAACGTTCCTAAACAAATGGGAAGTAAAGAAAAACCCTCTCCAAGTCCTTTCTGACTACAAAAGCCTCCATAGAAACATTGGAGAAAGTGTTCAAGCTTACCGCACTAGGTTCAATAGTGTGTATAATGCACTTTCCCCAGAACTAAAACCTCCATAGGGCTCAGCTTTAAATAAATTTCCTGAAGGGTTTGACTCTGACATGACCTATCAGCTGAGAGAAAGAAATTTTGCAACTCTGGAAGATATGCAACAGGGTGCCTTTTCTGTGGAAGTCAACTTGATGGAGAAGAGAGCAAGAATGAAAACTAAGAGAAGAGTATCTTTTAGAGAAGAGTCCACTCCTTCTACTTCAAGCTCAAAAATGGAGAGGATATTGGAAGAAATGATGAAAGAGATGAGCATAATTAAGAAAGCACAAGAAAATCAAAATCAAACTGCTCCTGGAAATAGAAATCAGAATTATAGAAGAGAAAACAATCAGGACAAATAGAACGAGAATGACCAATAGATTAGACCTCCCTTCCAACAAAACTATGTAGATCAATATGAGGAAGATAGGGAGTTGGAAAGGACGGAAGAAGATCGTGTAAACTTGATTGGATCAGACAGTGGAGATTATGTTTTCCTCACTAAGGAAGAACAAGGATTCTTCTCTTATGATCAAAATACAAACACCTATGAAGACTCTGATGATTACATATTGGGTTTTGAAAATTCAATTATGGAAGTGCATAAATAATATGATCTTAGGAGCAAAGAGAATGCAGATTACATAAAAGACAAGAACACTAATACCATTGTCAAGAAAAACAAAGAAACTCAGCCCAAAAAGACAGCGGAGAAAACTAACATTTTGGCCAAAAAACCAGACTTAAACAAAGACAAAAATATTCAGCCAAATGTTGAAAAAAGTACCCCTAGCACTTCAGCTAGTGGTCCTAACAAAACGGTCCCAATTACCAGTCCAAATAAGGTTCAGCAAATCAAAGTTGCTGAAAGAATTCAATTGGAAAAGCAGATGTAAATACAAACAAGTCAATTATTCCTTTCAGCCTTGAGGGAGAGATCGCCAAGATAAAAATTACCATACCCCTAGCTGAACTAGTAACCCAAGAGGTGTACAAAAACCAAGTTTTGAAAGCTTTGAACTTAGGAAGTGATATAGACACTTTAAACCTGACAGATGACAAACCTGAGTTGTTGTTTGGTCTAGAAGTTGAAGGAAAATATCAAGAAGGGGTTGTCCCTCCCTTCTATCTTAGCTTGAACATACATGAGAAAATTTTACATAATGCCATGTTAGATTTAGGAGCTTCACACAATCTAATGCCCAAGGTAGTAATGGAAAGATTAGGCTTAGAAATTACTAAACCATACAAATACTTGTATTCCTTTGACTCAAGAAGAGTCAAGTGTTTGGGTTTAATCAAAGATTTATGTGTTACTTTAGCTCATATCCTTGCTAAGAGTCTGGTTATGGATATAGTTGTATCTGACATTCCCCCTAAGTATGGCATGCTCTTATCAAGATATTGGGGAGCCAAACTTCAGGGAAGCCTTCAAATGGACATGTCTTATGCCACCATTAACCGAAACAGAAGACTATACAAGGAATCTTACATGAAGTACAAGGTGAGCAACCTAGACAAACCTAACAACACTCCAATCTATTCTACTCAATCAAGTTTAGATTCCTTTATCTTATGTAATGAATATGACATTACTCAGCAAGATAAAGAAAACATAGACCCAATCATTTCACCACAACAATCCAATCTTCCCTTCAATCAAATCCCAAACATTGACAATCAACAACAACAAAAAAATGAAAATAAAGATGGCATACCTTGGAAAATCAACTTTCATGGATCCTGTAATAAAGTAAGCGCAAGTGCAGGCGTGTGGATCCAAAATACGAATCAAAGTTTCTCATACAAACTGGATTTCCCATGCACTAACAATATTTTTGAGTACGAAGCACTTCTCCTAGGTTTACAATTGATCAAACAATTACAGGCCCAAAAGGTAACAATCTTAGGAGATTCTAAACTTATCATAAAAAAAAAAATCAAAGGAGAATACTCAGCCAGAAATCCAAGGCTTAGGGAATATCAAAATGCTACTTTCGATCTATTGAAAACCTTTGAAAAATACGAACTCATTTTCATTCCTAGAGCATTTAATCATTTAGCAAATGAACTCGCGTTTAATGCCAGTAACTATCAAATACCTAAGATAAACGAATAGCTTACCGTAAAGGTAAAACACAGACATGTTGTGCCTGATAATGAAGATCATTGGCAGGTGTTCGACTCTAACAAACACATATATGATTTCTTAAAGTCAGAAAATGATTTCGCCATACCTACATTAGAATCAAGACATAATCAAAACTGTCCGTATATTGAAGAAATCCCAGAAGCTGAAATAACACACTCTACTGATATAAGTCATTATGAGAATACGTTTGAAGAAGAGTCAATTGACAACGTCGAACAAAGAGACCTGGAAGTTTTAGAATGTAAGAACGGTTCAATTCCAAGAGGCCTCTCACCTTTGGAACACCTTTTCGACTTTAATGATGTAGCCAAAGAACCAAAAATGGAGCCTGTAGAAACAAATGTAGAAGAACACAACATAGGCTCCCTAACGGAACCCAAGATGATTAAATTGTCTAGCACTCTTCCAACTCACATAAAATCTCGATACATTGATTTGTTTAAAGAGTTTAAAGATGTTTTTGCCTAGGCATACACAGATCTGAAGTCTTACGATACCAGCATCATTCAACACAAGATTCCCTTGAAGGAAAATCAAAAGACCTTCAAACAAAAATTGAGGAGAATAAACCCACTTTTATTACCTTTAGTTAGAGCCGAAATTGAAAAGATGCATGATGCTGGCATTATAGTACTTGTTAGATTTTCAGAATGGGTATCAAACTTAGTTTCTGTTAGGAAAAAGACAGGAGAGATCAGACTTTGTATCGACTTCAAAAATTTAAACAGAGCATCCCTAAATGTCAAATACCCATTGCCCAAGATGGATCATATGCTTCAGAGAGTAGTTGGGTCAAAAAGGATATCACTCTTAGATGGGTTCTCAGGTTACAACCAGGTGTTAGTGCTCCGAAGTGATCAAATCAAAACTGCTTTTACCACACCTTGGGGCACCTTTATGTATGTCAAAATTCCTTTCAGATTAATGAATGTAGGGGCCACCTTCCAAAGGGCCATGGACATAGCCTTTTCTGAAGACATTAGCTATTTCATAATCATTTACCTTGATGACATAATTGTTTTCTCAAAAACTGATGAAGAACATTTGATTCACCTAAGAAAAGTTTTTGAGAAGTGTAGGAAATTTGGCTTGTCATTGAATCCCAAGAAAACACTCTTTGGTCTCCAAGAAGGTAAACTTCTTGGCCACATAATTTCGGAAGAGAGAATCCAAATAGACCCTACAAGGATAGATGGCATATTGCAGATCAGCCATCCAAGGAGCCTCAAAGAATTGCAATCTTTCATCGGAAAGATTAATTTCCTGAGAAGGTTTATTCCTAATCTTGCTGAGCTATTAAAAAACATTACAAACATGCTTAAGAAAGATTTCAGTGTAAAATAGACTTTACCAGCTAAACAATCATTCGAACTGGTCAAACAAGCTCTTACTCAAGCACTAGTCCTGATTAGTCCAGATTTTACCAAAGATTTCTATATCTTTTCCTTTTCTTCTGAGCATACAATAGTTGTAGTTTTACTTCAAAAGAATGATTTGGGACAAGAACAACCAATATATTTCTTTAGCAGGGCCTTGAGAGATGCTCCTCTCAAATATAACATCATGGAGAAGCAAGCCTTAGCATTAGTGAAAGCATTAAAAGACTTTAGGGTCTATATTTTACAATCTCACATAATTTATTTTGTTCCACATACTGTTTTCAAAGACATTCTAAGTCAAGACCCCGATGGTAAAAGGGGAAAATGGATTGCAACTATTCTTGAATATGACTTAGAAATTAGACCCACCAAACTAGTTAAAGGGCAAGGATTAGCAAAACTTATGGCTGAGTCTAACTTCCAAGCACTAGAAATGAATATGGTGGATGTGTTGGAAGAAATAGAAGAATCTGATGCTCCTTTTATTGAAGAAACATTTCTAAATTCTCCTTGGTATGCTGACATTATTTATGTGCTTTTATATCTAAATGCCCCGCCTTCTTTGTCTAAAACTAAAGCTAGATTCTTGAAACAAAAGGCTTTGAGTTTTTGCATATTAGATGGAGTATTATATTGGAAAAATGCTGTTGGAATTTTGCTTAAATGTTTACTCGAAGATGATGCAGGAAAAATCATGCATGAATTGCATGATGGAGAATGTGGAGGTCAACTCTACTAGAAGGCCACAGCCAACAAAATTCTTAGATCTGGTTACTATTGGCCTACCCTTTTCCCAGACACTCAAAAGATGGTCATGTCTTGCCATAAGTGTCAAATATTTGATGGCAAAAGAAAACTCCTTCCCTTACCTTTAAATCCTATCAGAGTTGAGGCGTATTTTCAATAATGGGGGCTGGACTTCATAGGGGAAATTCATCCATCCTCCTCAGCTTAGCTTAAGTGGATCCTCACAGCCACTGCCTTCTTTACCAAGTGGATAGAAGCTATACCCTCCAGAAATGCTAATGACTCTGTCATTATCAAGTTCCTTGAGACAAATATCCTATCTAGATTTGGTTGTCCCAGCAAAATCATAACTGACAATGCTGCTGCTTTTAAATCTAAGAAGATGGTTGATTTCTGCTACAAATACCACATAACCTTGGGCCATTCCACTGCTTACTATCCCCAAGGAAATGGATTAGCTGCATCTTCCAACAAGAGCCTCATCAATATCATTAAAAAGTTGTTGGAACAAAATCGGAAATCATGGCACAGTAAGCTAGTTCATGCCTTAAGGGCTGATAGACTAACTACAAAGAAATAAATAAATATGTCCCCTTATCAGTTAGTTTATGGCATGGATGCAGTTTTTCCTACCTTATTAGTAGTTCCAGTCATGAAACTCCTTCAAGAAGTGCAGATTGAATAAAATGATATGCAGAGAAGAATCAACCAAACAATCCATTTACAGCAGACCAGAGAGGAAGTCTATGAAAGAACACAATTAGTCCAAGAAAAAATGAAGAAGCTATTTGATAAGAGGACTAAGGCAAACAATTTCCAAATTGGAAATGTTGTTCTCAAATGGGATTCAAGAAAAGAAGAAAATGGAAAACATGGAAAATTTGAGAACTTGTGGAAAGTGCCCTATATTATTCATGCTGAGAAGGGTCACAATGCATTTTTCTTGAAAGAACTGAATGGAGAAGACCTATATGGAGGTCCTGTCAATGGCAAGATGCTCAAACATTACTTTTGCCAAGAATCTTAAGTTTCAAAGCATTTTATTTTTCATTGTAAATATCATAGTCTAACAATTGCATTCAAAGTTAGAAAAATAAAAAATAAAAAAACAAAGAAACAAATCTGAAAGTGTGCAAGCTCAAATGCCACTGCTCAAAACACAATTCTAGTTAGTCAAACAGCCTAATCTTGACTAATTAGTTTTAAATTTTCTGCTGATAGGATAATGAAATCGATTTTCCAAACTGTCTAATCTTAGCTTATCAGTAGATAGGTTAGGATAGAAATTAAAGGTTCAAACATGATCAAAATTTGAACCTAAGTTTCCAAGCAAGAAATGACTCAAATTTGTTTTATTTTATGAATCAAAAAAGATGTAAATTTGGTTCTAATTAGCTCAAAATTTGAACCAGAGAACAAAGAAAGAACAACTCAAACAAAATTCAAAATAGAGCTGTAAAAAGAGAAGGTCATACTTTGAACTTTCAGATCTGAAGCCTTCCGTTTTGATTTAATCTTCTGCAAAATAATGTCCCTGTGTAGCTTGTCTTTATGCCATGGACCAGCATCAAGTTAGACTGTTCAATCCTGACTTGAATGCTTTTCAATTTCCATTGTAGAATTTAGAGAATGAAAGTCTGTTGGACAGTTTAATCCCAACAGACAGTAGATTAGGTAGAGAAGCATCTGAACTCAACTGTTTAATCTAAGTTCAGGGAGAAATAAGGAGTAGAATTAGATTAGTTTTATGATTTCAAAAGAATGAAATGTTGTGAAAAGAGTTTGCCAATCCAAGTTCACTCTGATGAATAAAAAATGTTAGATCAGTAGGATTGGGTAGGTAGAAAGTTGTATTGATGAAGTCCATTATTATTCATGACTGCTATTATGTTTCCAGAGCAAAGCAATATCATCCAACATAAAAGAGAAATACAATGGATGAGGCACAGGTCAACCTCCCAGAGAATCCAAGTCTGAAGTTCTTAATGCCTTCAAGAAGGCACCATCCCCAAGTGGAGCCACTGTTAGCCACCTGTAAAATTTGATTATCCCAAAAGGTGGCTACATCTATTTTAAGCCATCAAGGAATAATTTTTCTTACTAAAATTTTGGCTCTTGAAGACTTTTGAAGGCCTCATGCCTATGTCCAAACCTTCACCGTTGTTCCCATCTTGAAAACTCTAAAATCCTGCTAATTCCAAAAAAGAGTACTGCTGCAAGCACCATTTTCCCCTTCCTCCTCTTCAAAAACTACTCTCTTTTCCTATCACTTCACTTCTCATGAAAAACCCTCATTTTTACGTTTATCCCCTTTCCACTTCATAAAAAAAAATAGCGTTGATAAGGTTTTAAGACTCTCTCTTAACCTTATCGAAAGCCTCAAATCCCTTTCAAAATCCTTGAAAAACCATTAAAATGCATATTTTCTATGTGTTGGACATAAGCCCCCTTCAACTAAAGTCTCTAACCCTTTTTATCCATGCACCCTAGTGCCAGGACCAGGCACTAAGTCAATCAGGCGCTTATGCGTTTTTAAACAATTATCCCGCCCCAAAAATATTAAAAACCTTTGTTATTTGCAAATTTCGGGTTTTATTTTATTTTGTAAATTTCTCTGCCGGTAAGATCTTCCACTAAATCTCCACCGTCAATCTAAATCCACAGATTGACGGTGGGGATTCTGTCTACCCGGTGGTCCCCTCCAGTTGTTCCCCACTCCAGAAACTGTGTGGTATCCATCGCACCGCCTTCGGGGCAAGGGCGGTTTTTCCCCGATCGCGAGTGATTCCACACACTGCTCGACACGTGTCCTAGACACTGTTCCAAAAACCGCTGTCCATCGCGCATTAAAGTTCGGACGTGGACACGCAGCGATATTCACGTCCACCCACCGATATGGAGCCAATCATCGGACGACGATCGCTCGTCTAAGATGCACGCGCGATAACCGGGCTACCGTGCAGCGACAACAACATCTCCGCCGTCGATCTGATCTGCAGATCGACGGTCCAAAATTCATCGCCCAGATTCCCTCCGTTTGACTTTCAAACTTCCGCTCCCCACCATCGATCTCTGCGCGTTTGACGGCTCAGATTCATTCTCCTTTTCTGCCTCCTCGTTCACTCTCGACCATCGATCTCTGCGTGATCGACGACTCGTATTTAATCTTTTTTCCACTCGTTCTACGACCTCTCCCGATTAATCCTGACCATTGGATGATGCCATCCAACGGCCACACTCTCTCCACACGTCCTTTGAAGCAGTCAACCTATATATGTAGGATTTTGTAATAGTTGTTTGTATTTTTGCATGGTTTAAATTGGTTTTCCGCCAGTCTGAAAAAAATTCGCAAGCTGAGGGTGGCGACCCTCCCGCCTTCAATTCGTCAAAGGAAATCATTCACAGGTGTTAAATGCATGTGTCATCGGTGTTTCATAAGGCATTGATGCCATTCGATTCCTGTTTTAGTCCTGCACATTTGAAAGACATAACAAGTCAATCACAAATCAAGAGTATCAGTATAGAAGACCAGAATGCACCAGAACAGAGGATTAAAAGACAAACTTGTGGGGAATATATCTAAGATGCCTATCAAAAGCCTAATCCTTGAATTTAAACACAGTTTTAAGGAAAAATCAGAGTGTTTTATCCGACAGAAAGCTCCACCGCCTTAGTTAAAGCGAATCAATTCTTCTCAGCTACCACGAAGGACACCTGTGCCTCAAAGAAATCAAATGCAGGCCAAAGTTATTGCATGAAATCCAATATCTGCTTCACAACACAGCTAAAGGGTAAATCTGCGAACAAACTTAATGACAAAATATCTACAGAGTTAATCTAACATGACACAGAGCCTCAAATGTCAAATTAAGCTCCCACCAAGCTTAAATCTTTATGTGAATCATTTAATACAGAAGACACCTATTGTAAGCTTCTTCATTAAGCCCCCAAGGGCCGAGAAGCCATTTAAAGTCTGTATTAATTGTAATTGGAGATATTTTTTATCAAGATCTCACCTCCTCATTCTTCTATATATACTTCTGCAGAAGATGAGTGAGGTGTTGGTTATTGTTTGATCACAAATTGTAATACTGAAACTCTTTGAGGTAAATACGTAGTCTGTTGAAGTTGAAGAACAAATTGAAGTCTTGGAGATCTTGATAATGTTGTTGCATGCTTGTTCCTGAGAAGGCTCTATCATTGGATCCATGAGCTTGGCTGATTGGTGAAGTATTCTGAACTGTGTTATGTTTTCCCCCTGTTTTCATTATGTTCCATAATTTATTACTACAGTAGGATAGAAATTTTTAGGCTAAGAAATGACTCTTGGAAGCACCTTAGACCTGTTCGTCCTTCATTGTTTCATGTTTTCTTTTGCTGAAGTATTTTAGAGGTTTTAATATTTATCTTTAGTCTTCATGCTTGTTTATTTCCTTAATATTTTGAATAGTTGGTTTCAGCATGATTTATGGTTCTCCCTGCTTGTCTGCTACCACTTAAAAACTGTTATTGAAGTCTCCCTTTGAAGTTATTTGCTTATAGTGAATCAGAGAGGTCTATTTTGATCTTTCCCTTTGTCCTCACTTAAACAGTTGGATTAAAGGTCGTTATAATTATGATCATGGATGTTTTTAGGCGTTCCCTCTTCTGTGACTGTAATTATCAGTAAATATTTTATGTTTTCTAAAGTCCTTTAGAATAAAATCTTTGAGGAAATAGGGTGTTCCCCGAATATTAGATTTTATTTTGAAATTTGTCTTGAAATCATTATTTGCTTAAAGAATGTTTGTAGAACTTATGGTTAGCCCTGTCTATCAAATATCTCTTTATTGTTTAAATTATGTTTTCAAGTTCCCTTTGTTGAGAATTCAATTTCTCTTTCCAAATCATTAATGTTCATCCCATTCCAAAAACAAAAGGATCCCGTGGCCAAGTTATATTTGCCCTCTGATATCCCATATCCTTTGATGAGTTTGTTATGACCTTTTCTTGACTCCATTGCCCAATGAACCAGATGTTTCTCCATTCTATGTATCCTTCCTAGACCTTTCATGTTCCGCTGTATCAATTCAATCCAACCCTAAAATCAATACTATAAGCACACACGATAAACTTTTGCAAACAAATATTTGAGAGATCCCTCTCTGAGAACAGGAGGACTAGATCTTGTAACTCTAAAGATTGGTTCTAATGTTGCCTTGTCTTTTGATTTGCCAAACTATCAAAACACGGGAGACCAACACCAGCAACGTTGTCATCTTCACCTTCCACTGCGAATTGAACAGACCACAGGTAACAACAACAATCACAGTTTCATTCCAGGAGGAGGCTTCTGGTGATGTTGGTCAAGGCTCTAGAGCGCAAAAGAGGTAAAGGAATTCCACTATCTTGGACAAGCCTCCCAAGGTTGCTCGAAAAGAAATCACCCTCCTAGTCAAGACCAGCTCTCACACTTCCGGCAGTGATGGTTTGAGCTCTCAAACCTCCAGCAGTGACGGCTCCGTGTGTGAGGAAATAGCTTTGAAGAGCTCCAGCTCTCCTTCTTCCTCTAATCTTTTAGCCCAGAAATCCAAAGAAAAGGCACGCGACCCAGATGAAGGCTACAACTGCCCAATTGTGGAGGAAAATCCACCCCACAACGACAGCTAGTCTCATGAAAGGCTCTTTTCTCTTTTTTTGGAGTTTTTGGTCTTGGAATTGGTGCATTTTTTGAAATTTCGAATGTACTCTCTATAGCACAGATAGTTCTAGTCTTTTTATGCACATTCAGTTCTGGAACAATATCAGTAAGCTGGTTTCCCATGCTTGGGCAGCAAATTTTTGGGTCGGTTTCCTAGTCACGAGCGGCCTATATTCTGATACAGTATGTTTCTTTCGATTTACCTTCCCTCCAGCGTAGGCCAGTTTTGCCACCCTGGAAGTGATTATCGCTTTGTACACTATATTTTTATAAATAGATTAAACCAACTTAGAAAAAAAATTATTAAAATGAGTTTTAAAACCTTATTACGAATAATCAATTAAATTGATAATTATAAATATATAAATATTTAAATTAAATTAATAAATAATAATGTTTTTAACCAATTAATAAGCAATTCACATTGAGGTGACACATTCCTCTGAATTGTAAAAGTACAATAATTTACGAAATTCTCAAAGTACTATAATTTATGAAATTGTTTACGGAATCTTTGACACCATTGATCGACACATTTAGTTGAAATATAAGAAAAATCAATGGCATAAATCGAGCGAAGAAATTTCAGAGCTTCCGTTATTTGGTTTCTTTATAATGGAAAAAATCATTGAACATTGACAATTGTGAATCCAAAAGCAATTAACTTGAGGCCGGCATGAGCCAAATTACAAAGCAGTTGTATAAGAGCTTTGAAAAACAGGTTGGTATTGTAGATGAAGCACGTGGGTTCTTCAGGATCGCACATGCTACTTTTTATGTTTGAATCCAACAGAATGTGCTGTCAGATTCAGCGCAACTTTATTATTATAAAAAATAAATTAAATGATGGTCTTCAAAGTTTACTCCACGATAAGAAAAATATACAGATATCCATTTTTCAACACATTGCAAGACAAAAAATTTCAAATAGGTGATGTAATTCAAAATAATTCACCATTTTGTTATTTAATTCAATGATTATTTTGGTATGTGAGCCTATTAATTTTTTTTCAGTTGCATATATCATTATATTTTTATATTATATTTTGGGAATAAATGATTCTCAATATGTAGGTCAATCAATTGATCTCCCTCCGAAACATCATCTAGCAATCTAATCTATCATTAACCTAAGTTCAACCATTATCTTAACGTTTAAAGAATCTTTCCAATATATTTTCCCAAGTTTTCTGAGTTCTCAACATTTTCGAAATACCATTCTTGAATCTGTTATTAACCTAAGTTCAACAAATATATCAATGCATGCCAAGTATCTTAAATTTTAAAAACTCTTTCCAATATATTCTCACAAGTTTTGGGAATTCTCAATATTTTATTAAATTTTAAAGCAACAACTTCGGAAGTGTAAACCAACTTCTAAGTGTCTTCCCTATCTCTCTTCTCCTTTGTGCGTAAGCTATCGAACCTATACTATAAAAAAAAGCATATGGTAAACAATACCGTAAAACACATGGTCAACAAAACCATAACTAACAACTCATATGATTTCCAATCAATATGGACAATCCATGCCATAATACCAAATATTTCAAACCGATATCTTTTCCAATCAATATGATCGAAATGGACAATCCATGCCATAATATCAAATATTTAACAATCACAAGAAAATAACACAGGTTAGTGGAGAAGCGAATTAACCTACAAAATCTATTAAAATCAGCAAGCAATTAGGTGAAATGAACTCCCAACCTGAAGGCATATGTATTGGCTGGAATCCATTGCAAAGTCTGCATGGTATCTCAACATCAATATAGGCGGCCTTATAATCTCAAAGAAATAAAAGAGTTCTAAATGAGAATCAATTTTAGATCTTAGACTTTTGTGATCCATAATGCAGAGAACCAATTTATTAATACCACATTTTCCAGACTAGAAAACAATGGAATAAAAAATATGAATGAAATTGGCAAACCCTAGGAGAGAGTCCCTGAGATTTTTCCACAGCTAAGGATACATTCATTGAATTAACATAATCAATTACAACCTTATAAAGATGCCTAGAACTAGGCTAGTTAGAACTAATCCCTAATTATAGCAAACTAAACTATCATTTGTTTCTCCATTAATTTCAAGTTTCCCCCTTAATGGAGAAATGATTGATTTCCAAACCTAATATATTTCTAAACAATTCATATTTTATCTTCTCAAAGGACTTTGTAAGAATGTGGTTGTGCTAGTTAAAAATAACTAAACACGTATATTCATTTTTGTTTTTATATTATAATATACATTTCTTTTTTATTTAGAGAATATTTTATTTTATTTTATTTTAAGAGAGACATGTATCAACATAAGTTGAATATACAGAAAATCACATATCATAAATAAATATAAATAATTATTATTTAAATTTCTTTTAATGTGACATATAATAATAATTTTTGAAAAATATTACTTATAAATTTATTAAAAAAAAAATCAATATATAACAAATATGTTAAATCATTTTATTGTTTTCACTACTTTTAATTTTTTTTAATTAAGCCAATATTATGACTTATATTATTATTATTTACTCTAATAATTGTATTTTATATTGTTTTAACTACTTTTAATTTTTTTTAATTAAGCCAATATTATGACTTATATTATTATTATTTGCTCTAATAATTGTATTTTATAGAAATAAAAAATGTGTTAGCATTTAAATATTTAAATTATAAACATTATAATATCTTGACTCATATTTAAATGTTTGCACTTTTGAACACTACCACTTCTCTCCTATAATCAGTTATAATAATTGTATTTTATAGAGATTACAAATGTGTTAGCATTTAAATATTTAAATTATAAACATTATAACATCTTAACTCATATTTAAATGTTTGCACTTATGAACACTACCACTTTCTAATCAGTTATAATCAGTTATATTTAAATGTTTGCACTTATGAACACTACCACTTCTCTCCTATAATCAGATATATATAAATAAAATATATCTCAAATTACAGATATAAGTCCAAAGTCAGACGATTTGTGTTCAATGTAAATCATCTTTACTTACACACCATGGAAGTTGCTTGTTCGCCATTGAAAAACATGTTCGATATAAATATGGAGAAATATGGAGAAAAATGTCAGTCAAAGATGCGAGGGACGAAAAGTCCAGTGCAAAGTCAGAGATATTGTCGGAAAATTAAATGTTAAATACACTCGCAAGACGGACATACAGAAAGTCCACTCCAAAGACGGAGAATTGTGGGCAAATTAATCCACGATCAAAATCATGGTGCTGAATCCCAGAACGGAGATTTATTACTGATTTTTTTGGTCATATGTAATAGCCAGAGACTATGTTTCGTTGTGAATTCGGAATTTCGATGAAAAGCAATGGAAGCTCGTCTTCTTTTTAAAAAAAATTATATAATTGAATCAAATAAATTTATGCATTTTGCTTGACCGTCTCTTCTCCGTTCAATTTTTTTTTTTCAGCATGAAAAAATACAATCTGGTGTATATAAGTGTACCAGGGCACATAACAGGTTCTCATAAAAAGCATTTTGTGATACATATTTGAAAAATAAGCACTTTATCAGTGTTTTTCGTAATCAGAAAGACAAACTATCTTGTTCAGAAAGTCCCTACAGTCATTACAAAAGTAAACTATAGCAGCATATACACAGGTTACAATTTTACACAAAAAACCGGCATACCACACAGCTGGTATATGTTCATATATTATAACTTAAAACTCCGCAGCTTACTTCGATGTTAATCTTTATGTGTTTTATCATGATGTGGTGCAGCTGTGAGCACAATTTTTAGAAGTCAAAAAAAAGAAAAATTAGTTAAACTTCACCTTCCCTGTTTCAGCAGGTCTATTTGATGTGATAAACTCATATTCCATTATACCAAAAGTGCCATTTAAACCCCTTTTTGATACTCTGTCAGCATCCTGGTTCTTCTCCCTGTATACATGACAAAAGGTGATATGGCCAAAAGAGCTCCTTAAGGTGTAAATCCGCTCCAGCCAGTGGTTTAGAAAAGCTGGGTTCAGATTTGTTCCTTTGTTCAGATGTTCTATAATCACATTCGAATCCCCGTAAACCCACAGCTCCTCTAGGAGAAGATTTGATGCAAACCAGAGCAGTCCCCAAATAGCTATGACTTCAGCCCTGGTGTTTGTGCCTCTTCCCCCGTTCCATGATATTTTGTAATGGCAATCCGGAGCCAGCAGCAACCAAACTCCACATCCACAGTTCAGATTATTGGATGCTCCATCAAAGAAACCTGCTGGGTATCGGATTTCAATAGGTTGGAGCCTCAAAATATCCTCCGGAGGTTTGTATTGCCTTTTCTTCATTATATTGTTCAGTTTTATTGAGCTATATATCTTCCTGCATATTTCCTGAGATGTATACTTCTTGCCCTCAAATAGTCTTCTGTTTCTGCAAATCCATAAGTGCCAATGAAACATGGGTGGAATAATTCTCCATATTTTACCTCTCCCAAACCACCATCTCACACAGTCTATTGTCGTAGTATAGTTCGGGGTTGGCAATTTAAAAATGTCACATAACTGTTTCAAAATTTCCTTGGCAAAATAACAGTTGTAGAAAAGATGTGTGTTGTCTTCCTCACTTTCCCCGCATAAAATACATATGCCAGGCCCCTGCCAGCCCTTTTTCTGTATATTTTTCCATGTCAAATTCTTATTTTTCCAAATCAGCCACAGTAAAATTGTCATTTTGCTCTGTACCTTAACTTTCCACATGATTTTGAACCAAACCTGTTGTTCTTCTCCCCATCTACTTTTGATGATTTC
>JAXQQM020066305.1:0-67374 GCA_034641835.2 Pinus albicaulis | reverse complement strand
GTTCCTTCAAGCACCAAAGTATGGGAAAAGAAGGATTTGCAGGTTGAAAATTGTGGCAGAGATTTATTTGCAGAAGGTGAAGAAAATCAATGGTACATTGATAGTGGATGCTCAAAACACATGACAGGTGACAAAAACAAACTTCTTGCATGTAATGCTCTAGAAAAAGAAAAGAATGTTACTTTTGGAAATGATACACCTGCTGTTATTAAAGGAAAAGGGTATGTTTTCCTAAAAGAAAAGGTGAAAGCCAATAATGTCATGTATGTGGATGGATTAAAACATAACCTGTTAAGTGTAATTCAAATGTGTGACCAAGGAACTGAAGTTGTCTTTACTTCAAAAGAATGTGTGGTACGTGATCTTGATACAGGTAAAACAATTATAAAAGGAAAGCGAACTCCAAGCAACCGAGTAAGTATTGAAGAACTACAAAACAATGTTACTTGAGCAAATCTTGAAGAAAATTGGCTATGGCATAGATGGTGGAAGCATGCAGGCTTCTCTCAAATCAGCAAGTCAAACGGACTTTCAAAACCGTTCGTGGTCGAAATTCATTGTACTCTTCCTGAAAATATCATATGTAAATCTTGCCAATTCGGTAAGCAGACCAGAGTGCAATTTAATGCCAAGGGAGGATCATCAAGTAGGCCTCTTGAACTTGTTCATACAGATATATGTGGACCTATGAGGAAAAATTCACCACGCGGTGAAGAATACTATATCTTATTTATTGATGATTTCTACGAATGTGTTGGATTGGGTTGCTTAAACACAAAGATGAAGCATTTGCAGAAATTCTAGATATTCAAAGCTTTGGTTGAAAATGAATTAGATCTAAAAATCAAATGTCTTAGATCTGATCAAGGAGGTGAATATACATCAAATGCATTCCTTGAATTTTTTGAACAACATGGCATAAAAAGACAGTTTTCGGTAGCAGGCACTCCTCAACAGAATGGTGTTGCAGAAAGAATGAATAGAATAGCTCAACAAATGGCTAGAGCCATGCTTGATGATTCCAGAACACCTGACACATTTTGGGGGGAAGCAGCTCACACAGCGGTAAATATTCTCAACAAGGCACATGTTTGTGTAAATAGTGAAAAAACTCCATATGAACTCTGGTATGGTAATCCCCCCTCTCTGAAGAATTTTAAAGTTTTTGGGAGCAAATGCTTTATCAAAAATAATGATGAAAATCTTGGCAAGTTTGAACCAAGAGCAGATGAAGGTATACTCCTTGGCTATTCTTCTCAAAGTAAAGCATACAAATGTTACAATAGAAGACTTTGAAAGATGTCATGTATGTGGATGGATAAAGCATAAGCATTAAATGTAGTCAAATGACCAAGGCGGAGGTTGTCTTAGTTAAGAATGTGATGCGTGATCTTGATACGGGTAAACAGTTATAAAGGAAAACGAACTTGCATCTTTGTCTATTGACGCAGCTCAATATTGTAATCAAATCTTGAAAAATTAAACATGGCATAGAAGGTTAGGGCATGCGACTTCTCTCAAATCAACAGATGCTGGAGACTCAAAACTATTCAGTGATAACCCTAATATGCTAGAAATATATATACTAAATCCACTTAATTCATTGAACACAGGAAGTGAAATTGTGCAGAGGATCATCAAGTGAACCTCTTGAACTTATTCATGATATATATGGTTATATGAGGAAAAATTCACCACGTGGAGAAGAATACTATATCTTATTTATTGATGTTTTCTTTAGAATGTGTTGGATTGGGTTGCTTAAACACAAAGATGAAGCATTTGAGAAATTTCAGATCTTCAAAGCACTGGTTGAAAATGAATTAGATCTAAAAATCAAATGTCTTAGATCTGATCGAGGAGGAGAATATACATCAAATGAATTCTTTGAATTTTGTGAACAACATGGCATAAAGAGACAGTTCTCTGTAGCAGGCACTCCACAACAAAATGGCATAGCAGAAAGAATGAATAGAACAGTTCAACAAATGGCTAGAGCTATGCTTGATGATTCCGGAACACCTGACACATTTTTGGGAGAAGCAGCACATACAACGGTAAATATTCTTAACAAGGCACATGTTCGTGTAAATAGTGATAAAACTCCATATGAACTCTGGTATGGTAATCCTCCCACTGTAAAGAATTTTAGAGTTTTTGGAAGCAAATGCTTTATCAAAAATAATGATGAAAAACTTGGCAAGTTTGAACCCAGAGCAGATGAAGGAATACTTCTTGGTTACTCCTCTAGGAGTAGAGCATATAAATGTTACAATAAAAGACTTTGAAAGATTGTTGAATGTATTGATGTTGTTATTGATGAGTCTCCTGCAGCTCCAAAAGAAGAAAAACAAATAATAGATGAAGACGATGATGACATATATCCTTCTACATCAAATAGAAATGATGGGACGATTGAGCAATGAAGAGATACGAATGTTATGGAAAACCATCTGAATATGTTCAAAAAGAACCATCGAGAATCTCCAAATTTTGGAGTGAGGGATTAGGTGCTAAACAGAGAGAGGATGCTGTGGGATCCTCTAGCTGCTGGCATTTTATCCACTTTAATTGAACCACACAATGTCAATCAAGCTAGAAAGTGAAAGTTGGTTCAGGCATGAGATGAAGAAATTGGTCAAATTGAAAAAATCACACTTGGAGGTTAGTTCAAGAACACATGATAAAAAATGTCATTGGAACTAAATGGATATTCAAAAACAAGTTAAATGAAAATGGGGATGTTGTAAGAAACAAAGCTAGACTTGTTTGCAAAGGGTATACTCAACAATAAGATATAGACTTTGAAGAAAAATTTTCTCCTGTAGCTAGACTTGAAGCTATAAGAATGTTTCTTGCCTTCTCAAGCTTTCAACAAATCAACGTTTATCAAATGGATGTTAAATCTGCTTTTGTCAATGGTGATCTAGAAGAAGAGGTTTATATAGAACAACCAGAAGGATTCATTTTGGGAAATGATATAAATCTTGTTTGTAGACTTAAAAAGGCTCTATATGGTCTCAAAAAATCTCCAAGGGCATTATACGTACACGACAAATATCTTCCGTAACAAGGATTTACAAAAGTCTGCTGATAGCAACTTATACACAAAAATTGAAAATGATAAATTATTGATTTTGATTGTATATGTTGATGATATCATCTTTGGAAGTAATGAAGAATCTATGAGTTAGAAATTTGCTTCTGTTATGCAGCAAGAATTTGAAATGTCTTTACTTGGGGAACTAACATTCTTCCTTGGCTTGCAAGTACATCAAACGACAGATGGTATATACTTATCACAAGAAAAATACCTTAGGCAAATTCTGAAGAAGTATGGCATGGAAGAATGCAAACCTGTAAGTACACCAATGATAACCGGATGTAATCTCAGTTCTCATGATGATTCTCCCACGGTGAATCAACCAGAATACAGTTCTATGATTGGAAGTCTACTCTCTCTATCTCAGGACTAGACGGACATTATGCATAGGTTAGGATTGTTGGGCGATTAAGCTAATCCAAGAGTCTCACCTTAATTTGTTAAAAAATAATATTCAAATATCTACAAGGAACTCAAGATTTTGGACTATGGTATCCAAAGAATGTTGATCTTACTCTTCATGCTTACACTGATGCAGATTGGGCTGGAAATGTTGATGATCGAAAAAGCACTAGTGGTGGTGCATTCTATATAGGGCCCCGATTAGTATCTTGGTTCAGCAAGAAGAAAAATTCTATTACTTTATCTACAGCAGAAGCAGAATATGTGGCTACCGCATCTTGTTGCACTCAACTCCTTTGGATAATCCAAACCTTGCAATATTTTCAAATCAAATGTTCACCCTCTATCTCCATTATGTGTGATAATACAAGTGCCATCAGTATCTCAAAGAATCCTATTATGCATTCGAAGACCAAGCACATTCCCATCAAGTATCACTTCCTACGTGAACAAGTGCTTGAAAAAAAGGTGAAGTTGGAGTATGTTCCCTCCAAGGAACAAATTGCTGATATATTTACCAAACCTCGCCGGGGAAGCATTAGAATATCTCGGACGGAAAGTGGGTGTTGTCTGCCCCTCGAAGTTCAGCTTTGATTAAATTCGGAGAAGATTACGACGGATACGCGGGTTTCCTGAAAGACAGTCGCGTATATCCGCGAGTTTATCCTCAGAAAGCCGCGTATGGTTGATTGCTGACAATTTTTGTGTGGGGTTAGCACTGTTTAGCACAACTGCAGAGATGTTTCATATCTCTGATACTGTATGGTATCTCTGGTGATGTTTTATCTCTTCTATTTTTGATTCATTCTCTAAAATTGGGTGAAGATGCCTTGATGATCTTCTGTTGAAAGTGTTCAGGATGCACAAGCTAAGGGGGAGATGAAGGAATAGACTGATGTACAGGTTTAGGAGGAGCATTGGCCTTGCTGAGTATTATGCATTGGGCATTGTGATTCTGAAATATGATCACTTTATTGAAGTCATTTTTGGTTTTGATTATAAAAGGTCATATTTTTAATTTGATGTAAAGGTCATGTTGATATCAATGATGTAAATTTGTAATATTCAGTCATGTAAGGACTTGTTCAAATTTGTAAACCCATTTGGTTGGGTATTTGAGTCAAAATGTGTAAATCCACTTGTTTGGGTGCTTGTGTCACATATGTAAATCCACTTGGCTGGATCACTTGGTCTTAGATTCATGTACTTTATTGAAAATTATGGTTGAAATTTCAGCATGAACTCAGGGGGAGCATGGCAACTTCAGTACACATCATATCTACAGCGCTCTTGCACTTCGTGATGGTTTTGATCCGCCCTTTGCCCTTGATGTCAAAGGGGGAGAATGACATGGTGTTTGAATAGGGGAAGATTGATCAAACACCATCATGGTTGCCATCAAGTCCAAAGGGGGAGATTGTTGGCATGTGTTGTCCTTGATGGCAACTTAGTTGATGAAATGAGATGATTGGCAATATAATGCAGAGTGTTGTCCTTGATGGCAACCTATCTGATGAATTTGTACTTGATGAACTTGTTAATGATGTAAATCTGATGTATCTACAATCAGTACAGAAGTTGCAGAAGAAGGAATCTACATTATGTGCAAGAAGAATGTCAAACAAGGTATGTAACGAAGCATATGCGGGTTTCTTTAGGAGAAGTCACGTATGCACACGGAAAAGATCGTGCCAAGTCGCGTATGCCTAATTGCGCTCTAAATTTATAAAACCAGGGGTTACTACCATGGTATTGACCCATTGTATTGAGCGCTGGATTTTCTATTTGATCCCCTCCAGGAATACCATTGGAAGTAATGCGGTTTTGACTCATGGTATTGAAAAAGGCTAAATATATATAAGGAGAAGAATTTCATTGTGCAAAGGTGTGTGTGTCTGGGCTTTAATGAATACTTCACTTTGAAGTATATCTGCATGGTTGAACTCTGCTCTAAATTGATAGATCTGAATCTCTGATGCATCTATGAACATAATGAAGGTTCAAGATCTCTAGATCTTGAAATGGTGAATCTCTTGGATGATCTGAATTGAAGTGATGAAGACCTGGCGCAAATCTGTTGAAGAAGTTGAAGAAATATGGGTAAGTTCATAGATCTGGTCTGATCTACAAAATTTATCTTTTATAGATCTATATGCAGGTTCGTTTCGTGAAAAGAGCGTGTATACGCAGATCTATTCAGACAAAAGCACGTATGGGTTGTTAGGGTTTTTTTTTTACGATAGAAATTCTCTGGTAAATGTACTATCAGCGGGTTCACTTCGATGAGGCGCGTGTATCACCGCGAGAGTTTGTCTAAAAGCGAAGTATGATATTTATATTGTTTGGTTGCTCGAAAACATAATTGAGGTTACGCATATACGTTTTGAAGTACGAAACATCTGCGATATTCGGTTACGAGTGGTATCGCGTTACGTTTGATGAAATAGAGAAAAGGATGCTTGTTGACAAGTGAAGGATTGTGGTAAGAAGGCTGACTTTTGATCCGGTTTGAAAATTGTTAAATGTGGTCTCTTGATGGATGCGAGGGTTGAAGCCTTCGGTGCGAAAGTGAAAGATTTGCGATGGGGCGGTGCAAATATCAGGGGGTTGTAGCTCCCTTCCAGGAGAGGCTGGTAAACGAGAGAAGGTTGTAGCCTTCTACAGGTGGGTGCCTGCGTGCTGGTATGAGTCTGCGCCAGTACATGATTGTAAGATGTTTTCTTTATATAATAAATATTGAAGACTGAGACGACGACAGCGGTGGTTTTCTCCCGAATTGGGTTTCCACCTTAAATCCTGGTGTTCATGTGTGTTTATGATATGTGATGCTTTATTCTGTTCTTACTGCACCTATTTACTTCTTTCTTAACTTCTGATGAATGAATAAAGCACTGATCTAAGTTAAGAATTAACTGCTTATTTGTATCTCTGTGCATACGCGAGTTTCCTTCTGGTTATCTGCGTATATACGCGAGTTCTGTTCAGGAAAGTAGTGTATGGGTTTAAAAGCAAGAAAAATAAATAATTTTTTTAAATACTGATTCACCCCCCCCCCCCCCTCTCAGTATTTTCCCAACACAAAATTAGAGGAATTTTGAGGTCTAAAATGGGCCTCCTAAGGAAATTGTAAAATAATAGTGGAAATAATAAAATAATATTAGATTACATCATCAAATTTTAGAAGTAAAAAATAAAAAACTACTTTTTCAACTCGCATTTTCAACTTATCTCCCTATCGGTTTACTCAAATTTCAAGCAGGAACACTCATTGGATGCATAATTTGATTCATCATTCAAGGAGTAGCCATGTTTCATACTTTTGATAGACCTTGCTACATGAAAAATGATAAATGCATGAAAATAATGATTGAAATCACGTTTTTCATGTATTTCTCATTTTCCATGTAGTAGGGTCCATCAAAAGTGTGCAACACGGGTGCTCCTTGGCTGATGAATTAAATTTTTCATCCAACAAGTACTCGTGCTCAAAATTTTAGTAAACCATTAGGGATATAAGTTGAAAAAGTAGTTTTATTATTTTATTATTTTTTAATCTTTTTAAATTTTGCCCCAAAAATGGTGAATCAGCCCCCAAGGTTGATGTCATCATCTTGAATCATATTGGTTATTATAAAGTTTATTTTGGTTGTACATTTTTCTTAGGAGGCCCATTTTAGACCTCAAAAGTACTCTAATGAACTTCGCATGACCGTAAGGGTCTAGGTGCATCCTCTTAAGTCTAAGAAAATCCTATATATTGAAACCCTCTCACTGAGGGAGAGAGGGGTTAGAGAGAGGATAACTCATTAATGTTGGTGAATTTTTGCTAAAACATTTTTCTCTTGCATGTGATATGAGCCCGATGTTCCTATAAGATGAAGAAAGCTTTATTTCCAAGGATTATAGGAGAGTATAGTATTGAAATGAGGTATAATATATCTTTGTACTATTATTTTTTATGAATGAAACTTGTGAATTCCTTTCATATTTCATTATTTCATATGTTTGAAGGTGATTTGTCTAGTTTTATAGATTTTGGTGCATACTAACTTTCCTTCCACCAAGGAAAACATCATCTTGTTTGGTGGCGTATGTGTGTATAAGATTAGATCGAAGAGCTTCAGGAGGAGGATCTCAATTTTGGAGTAGGAATTCCAACAACTCTACAAGGTCTACAAACCATACCAACATGCATGGATGCATAGGCACATTCTGTTCTTCCTCTTATATGAAATGAGTGGTTACTGCATTAGATCTAGGGAATTTATTTGGATACATCATGCAATATTTTCCCAATCCTAAGGTGATATTGGTGGAAAAATAACTCCTTAAGATTTAAGATATTTTCATGATAACAAAATTGGAAAATCTAATGGGGATCTTTCCCTAGAATTTGAGTTATCCTTCTTTCTTGTTGATCCTTGGTTTTTATCTATTTTTGAGTCTTTATCTGGTAATTTTGACCTTGTTTGGGCCTATTACAGGCTTGATTTTCTTGATATTTTATAGATATGAGTTTGTTTATATTTTGAATCTTAACCTTGGTGACAAGTCCCTCCTTCTTGGTGATTTATAAAGTAACTTTTCTAGTTGTTCGCTCCTTGGGAGTAGCCATTGTAGCAACTAGGTATTAAAATTATGCTCTTTTTGAGAGTGATGACCTCTCATTGGTGAATTTTAGTGTGATTTGTTTCAATTTTTATTAGAAGTGTCTTGTATTTAAGATGTTTTTATTGTGTGTAATTAGATTTGGTTTATTCACTCATTTATTTTTTAGATATTTTGTCTTGATTGAAACTCTTCTTTGTGCATTCAAGGTTTTTATTTTAAATTGATTTCTTCCAAAGATAATTAATCTGTATTTTTATTGTGTGACATTTCGTATTTGATCTAAGTGGTATAATGCGAATTTTTTACCTACATGATTGTTTGAGTTATGAAGAAATCCAAGTTGTATGGCCTGTAAGGTCATTTTTTGTTTGTCTAGGGATTGGATTTTTTTCATGTGTAAGTCATTGTGGTTTGTGTTTGCTTCCTACTTGCATTGAGCTACAAATTAAAATTTTCATTGAGTTTTAGCTCGTTTTTTATAGGAGTTTGATAAGCCACATCTCATGTTTTTCTTTTATAGAACATTAGTTTCAAGATTATGAATGTTTATTGGTACTCTTGCTTTGGAATATTAAGCTTTTTTATTGTCGGTTTTGTAATTTGTTTAATGGGTTAGTCAATTACCTAAATTTTGAGAGTATCAAAACATCATTAAGAGTGTTTGTTAGGTCTTGTTTGTTTCTTGGAAAAGGAAAGAAATTATTTACCCTTAGCTATTTTTCATCGAATTGGTAATGAAATTTCACTTATTATTTAAATTTCATTTTTGATTGGTATTGAGATTCTTTACATACCATCTTAGTTACACTCTGCTTCACTAAGTAATCCACAACCTAAAACTAAAGGATTAACATAATTAATTAGATTTTTTAAGTTTTATAAAATTAACATTAGCATGGGGTTGTAAATTCTTGAAGTAGTATTAGAGAGAACACTCCTTAAGTATACAAAAATAAAACTAGCTTCACTAGTGTGTAAATCCATTTTCACACGAGACACTTGTTAGAAATCTCCTCTCACAAAAGAGTTTGGCAGACTTCACATGAGGAACTTGTTGAGTGAAATCCCCACTCTGAGGCTACTAGTGTTCACTTAATTGTGCTCATTATAAGGGTATCCTTTGAGATAGATATGGCTCACTTTAATATTTCACTAGAGGTTCTAGGCTTAGATACCCTACCTATGTGGATGCTTTGGATCACACATGTTTATTTGGTCATTTGGTTATGAAGTGGTTAATATACTGGCCTATATTCTAAGGCTCTTACCTAGGTCACTGTGGATGGCAGATCCCCATGATACTTAAGGCATACATCCATCACCATAATAATTATCTTGAAGGGTAACACCTAGCCCAATCGAGGTCACATGCATCAGTTAAGGGTGATATAGGGAGGTTGTTTAACTTCCTCTACAGTCCTTTAATAGTACATGGTCCTAGGGGATTTCATCACCTCAAGCATCTTAGATTTTAGGAGATACCTTTTTCGTTAGTTTTATTGTTGTATTGGTTACATATTTTATAGCGTGTGTTATTCGGTCCAAGTCTATTTGGCCATAGGAGTGTCTAAAATTAATTATTTAAACAAACATATATTCATCATTATTGACCAAACTATCCATTGTTCTCAAATATTTCTAAACCATTCTACTGAAGAGGAGGTTCAACCTCCATATAGACATAGGATAACTCCATTATTAGAGGGCTTAGATAAAAGTAGTGTTGGGAGGGATAACCTTAGATCAAGGGTGGAGTATGAAGTCACTATTGAAGTTGTAGAAAAAACTTTCTTGCTACAAGCTACTTTTAACTAATCCTTTCAACTCCATACTTGTTCAATTGAGTACCTATTTTAAGGAGCCTTCATTAGGGGAATTTTGAGGTCTAAAATGGGCCTCCTAAGAAAAATGTACAACCAAAATAAAATTTATAAGAACAGCTAGGATTCAAGATGATGATGTCAACCATGGGGGATGATTCACCATTTTTTAAGTAAAAGGGTAAAAATATTAAAAAATAATAAAATAATAAAACTACGTTTTCAACTCATATTTTCAACTTATCTCCCAATTTTTTTACTCACATTTCGAGTAGGAGTACTCATTGGATGAAAAATTTAATTCCGCATCCAAGGAGTACCCATGTTGCATACTTTCGATGGACCCTGCTATGTGAAAAATGAGAAATACATGAAAAAACGTGATTGCAAATGTGTTTTTCATGTATTTCTCATTTTTCATGTAGAGGGTCCACCGAAAGTATGCAACATGGGTACTCCTTGGATGAGGAATTAAATTTTTCATCCAGCGAGTACTCCCTCTCCAAATTTGAGTAAAAACTTTGGGAGATAAGTTGAAAATACGAGTTGAAAAAGTAGTTTTCTCTTTTTCCCCTCTAAAATTTGATGATGTCATCAAATCTTATTTTATTATTTCCACTATTATTTTATAATTTCCTTAGGAGGCCCATTTTAGACCTCAAAATTCCCCTAATGTTTCCTTTCTCTATGTTCAAATGTCTATTGATAGTGGTGCTTCTACTAAAGGGAAGTGGGTGCCTCATCACCATCCATATTAGGAGTGTCTTATGTGATGTCTTCAATGCCATTGATTTATGTGATAGGGCCCACTCCAATTTTGACGACACAACTATCCTAACTTTGGGGCATCCTACAATTTTTTTCTACAAACACAACAAGATTTTCAAGTCTATCTATGTCCTCATCTCCATCAATATTTATGTTTGGTACAAAGGAAAACCTGGGTTAACCCATTAGATCTGGGTGGTTTATACCTAGTCCATATATCCCTACGATCAAAATCTTTAGCATGGGTCAATCATCGTTAAGAAACTTGTCAGGGGGATCTACATTTGCCCCTAGATAGTGTGGGGGAAATAGTGCTTTTGTGGGAAACATTAATCCATGGGGTAGTACTATATTAGGAGGAACACCATTTTATAGATATTTTTATTCCTTAAAGGGAGCTAATTTACCTAGGGGTAGTATCCATAATTGTTGGTTTATGACCTCAATACTCCAGGTGTAACCGCCCCTTTGGTAAACCTTTGCTATAAACTACCTTATGGGGAGACTGCAAGGTCATTTTAGAGTTCCTTCTTTACCTTCAAACCCATCGAAACAACATTGGGTTTCATTTATAGCATCCCTTGAATTTCATGATTTGGGTAAGTTAACTAATGACCCCATATGCCACAATCCTATGCGGTCTCCAAATCCAGCAAAATTAACTTATGATATTCTCAATTTTGAAGGAAATCCAGAAGAGAAACCAACCATGCATATAACTACCTATCATTTATAGGTTTCTTGTAATTCCTTAATGGTTGATCATGTGTTGTTGCACCTCTTCCAAAGAAACCCGAAGAGAGATGCCACAAAATGATATATCAAATTAGAAAAGGTACCATATTGTGACTAGGCTTCCTTGGCACTAACATTCTTGAATCACTTTTAATTACCTTTTAAGAAAGAGGTTGGAACTAATCTCTTGGCTACCTTCAAGTAGGACACCTTTACCCATACTTCTAATCACATCCATAAGTCAAGGAGAAGAAATAAATTGAATAGGACCAGTATTAGCTTACCTAATCCTTGGTACCACCAATTGTGAAGGATGTCACTATGGTTTGGGCATTTATAGAGGAGTAGGCCATTTTACATGCCTAAATTTTTCACTTATTCGAATATCATTCAATAACTGTATAGTATATTATCCCTAAGACTCCTTGTCCTTCAATTTATTTGTAATGACTGAAACTAGGACCACATTCTAATGGCGTAATTGGTTTCATATTTGTTGATGTTGTAAGCTAGTTACCTGCTAAATTAAGAAAAATGATTGTTATTGCACAAGTCCTTGCAACCATGCCCAACTCTCAATAAGCCACATATCCTAAGTAAATTTCCGCAATTCATATAGTGTAGTCCACAAAACTGAAAAATCCTCAACAACCTAGTGGAAAGAAGAGGAAATATAAGCAGAAAAACACTTCCAAACCTACCTAAATCACAGGGGGATTCACTTGGGGATAAATACCATACCACGTGCATTCATATGGGGAGATATATATTAACAAAAAAATGACATAATATATTGAGCATATAATAAGGGGTAAAGGGGTTTTATATTGGAAAGTATAAGAAAAGGAGCTCAAAGTTAATGAAAAAAATAAAAGGGGTATAAAAAATGTTAATGAAAAAATGGATACCTATAACATCTAGTGAAAGTAGGGGTTTTTTAAATTGGGAAGGTGTATTGGATTTGTATTGGTAGGGGGTTAAATAATGTGATTTTTAGAGGCATTAATTTCGAATATGTAGTCAAATTAAGGGCATTATTTAGTATGCGATGAACATGCATGCTATGTCAAAGGTTCATTGAGTGAAGCCCCTGTGACTCAAGGGGCCTAACTACCCAAGACAAATAGGGTGCAGGAATAAATGAGCATCGCCAAAAGGAAAAAATCCCTTGTAATATTTTTCGAGGGTACCATTTAAATCATGAGTACCCGATGATGGATGAGATTTATCGCCCACTTTCATAATTGGCCGATAGTCAATAGAAAACTAATTTGATAGGTCCCTTCCTGGCCCATCCTCAAAAAATGGTTGCAAGAGCTCCTCTGCCTCTACTTATAGGTATGGAAGGAAAATAGTTTATTGGAATATATGCACCTATTCGTATGTGATATGAGTTAACTTGTCTATAGGAGCCAATTGTTATGAGACTCCAGAGTCTAGTTATACTTTTAAGGACCCAATCATTCTAATGAAACCAAATGGAACTTTCATGTTAGATAATTATTTCGAACTAGTGTTTCACCCACCTAAAGGTGTTTTATTAAATTTGGCACATGATCCAAATGTGAGGGATTCCCAGCACTACAATATTATTGAGGGTGTAGCCAAAGCATCCTCTATCATGTCTTCCTCAGAGGATCTCCAAAGTTGTCCAATGCAATGTAGAGCCTTGTTGATTTCTATTGGAAATGTTGATACCTCATAGTCAAATATGATAACTTTTGACATTGATACCACTTTAGATTATCCCATCATGTCACTTTTCATATCGTAGTGTGCATATATAATCAAATATGTGAGCCAAACTCTTATGAATGATGTATCTTCTACCTATATGATGGCCTCATCATTCAGGAAAGCTCTTATTTCTCTATAACTCATTAAGTCAAGTACTACACTTCAGGCCTTTGATGACCATACATTTTTCCTCAAGGAATTCTTCCAACATTTTCCATTGAGCTAGGGATTGAAACCATTACCATTGTAAGTTATTAATGCCCCATTCAACTATAATCCATTAATTGGTCATCGTTGCTTCTATTTTATGGTTGTTATCTTTTCATCGATGTTTCACATTCTTTTCAATCCCCATGAAGACAAGATCTTTATTGTTGATCAATTTGATTACTCTCTGCCAATGACTAAATTTTCCACTATGGGCACCACTATGCCATTTATTAGAGATAACCCTCTTGCTTATCAAAGTGCTAGTGTGCGACTATTTAGAAACCTGTCAATCATAGGTGGCTTCCATATACCCTTTCCCAATACTCCAAATTTTGTTTCTCATATGCACATGATCTTTTCCATCAACAATGGTTGTAATTAGTCACTTGGTCTTTGTGTGGTCCCTTCTTCTTCGGAGGTAGATCTCTAGGGTGAGAAAATACCTTTAAGAATGTCTGAGATTTATTACCAAATGATTTAGTTGGTATCTCATAATTTTGGGTCGAGTAAAACCTATGGTGAGGAACTTGAAAACTATCATTTTCCTATTTGGGCTGTTGACCATCCACTTTCCCATGAATTGTTTTATGACGATATTCCTACTAATGAAGAAAGTATGGAGGTGTTGTGGCCCCCATATTTTTTAAAGCTTATTGTGGGGACCCTCCATTTAAATTATGGTTAAATCACTTCTTTAATGTTTTAATTTTATTAATTTCGTGAGATTTTCACTTTTCTCAGATTCTCATTTTGATTGCCCCATTATGTGCGTTTTGTTTCCAACATTCCAAGAGTTCAAGTTTTGCATCACTTTAACTTACAATTTAGAAAATATTTTTAGTCAAATTTCACTGCTTGGATTTAAAATATGTAAATATTTTTTTATTTTATTTTATAAATTGTAAATTTAATTAGTTTAAAATGTATAAATAAAATTTTCTAATTAATTAACTTAAATAATTTTTATTAATTTGTAATAATTATAACTTAATTAATTGAGTTCATTACTTTGTAAATATAATTTTTAATTATTTAATTAGTTATATTAATTTAATTATTATTAATTTAATTTCTTAATTATTTAATATTTTTTAAAACAAAAGTATTCAAGTGCGAGTGTGTGTGCACACACATACACACATTATATATTAGCTATATTATAATTAAAAAAACATATAAACTTTAATGTAAATAAAATATATTAAAATTTAATAATATAAAATGGGAAAGGGAATATTCTTCCCAATTCCCTTTCCTCGGGAGTTCCAAATTACACAATATTCAATACCTCTCGGGTTGAATAAGCTTTGGGCTGATGTGGGAGGAGCACAAAGGGATGAGGAGAATATTCCATAATATATTGCATGAGGGGCTTGGATAGCCTGGGAAATAAGCTTCTTTCCTAGGCCCTCCAACCATAAATACGTGGGGGCAGTAAATGCCCACCATAGGATTAAAGCAGGAACACCATCCAGTGGTGGGCATATACTGCCCCCGCACATTTATGGCTGGATAGCCTGGGAAATAAGCTTCACAATATAAAAGGGCGAAACTTATTTCCCAGGCTATCCAACCATAAATGCGCAGGGGCAGTATATGCTCACCGCTGGATGGTGTACCTGCTTTAATCCTACGGTGGGAATTTACTGCCCCCGCGCATTTATGGCTAGATAACATGGGAAATAAGCTTCCCCATATAAAAGGGCGAAGCTTATTTCCCAGGCTATCTAGCCATAAATGCTCGAGGGAAGTATATCCCCACTGCCGAATGGTGTACTGCACACCGTAGGATTAAAGCAGGTACACCATCTAGCGGTGGGAATATACTGCCCCCACGTATTTATGGCTGCATAGCCTGGGAAATAAGCTTTTTCATTCCCTACCTGACCTCTCAACAAAGAAGACAATTATTGATCATCAGAATAAGTGGAGCGTTTTGTTGGGGACAATGAAGACATATGTCATGTACCAAAAAACCCTCTATCGAAAGTGGAGTTGTCCACAAGCTGAGACAGGTCACTGCCCTGCAGGCTGCATGCTATTGTTGGAGGTGGACCCCAAATTTGGTAATGCTCTTGAAAAAGGGGATAATGGAATTATTGTCTCTTGTATCTTGTCTTTATATGGAAGAGGACAAACGTCCCTCTCGGTTTCCTATCTTGGAGACCAAATTTATGCTAGGGTTTCGAACTAGGTGTTTTTTTTTTCTTCAAAGTATCGAAAGTCACTTTTAATGGCCAAATTGTAGATTAAACTCAATTATTTGTATGGCATGTTATGCAAAATAAATAAAGAAAGAAATTAATTTTAACATTCACGAGGCGAAAAATAGCCTATGAGATAAATTTCTTCTCCATCTGGTTTTTGTATTCAGCCATTTTCCTTTGGAGTTTTACAATAAACGCTCCCAGTTTCTCGACAAACTCTTCGCTGAATAGATTATCCCAAGAGCTAGCTGCCAGAATACCTGCATAATTTTCCCTGTTGTCTTTGAAAGCCTGACATTCTAAAATTAAATGTTTTTCTGTGTCCACTTTTCCGGAAGAAAAAGAAATACATACTCTTTCCTCCCACATTTCTTTTGGCCTTTTCCAGTGCCCTGTTTCACAATGGAGTTGATGAGAATTAGTCCTTAATTGAGCAATAAGAATTTTTGATATCTAAGAGATATTGACCCCTATGTATGCTTTTTGTTGATGATTATGAGTGGGGTTAAACTCTTCAATGTATTACTTCTTATTTCTCCCTAGCTCTTTCTCTCAAGTACATTTGTGGAACTTATCCATAACAAAAGTTTTTATCTCTTTACTGTTTGTAGGACACATGCTCAAACAAATACCCCATTTACTAAACCATTTTTTATTTTTTCCGCATCCAAGTCTTCTTTATTTTGCGCAATCTATCATTAAACATAATGGAAAAGATTATTTCTTAGGGTATCCAACCATAAATGCGCGAGGGTAGTAAATGCCCACCGTAGGATTAAAGCAGGTACACCATCCAGCAGTGGGCATATACTGCCCCCGTGTACTTATAGTTGGATAGCCTGGGAAATAAGCTTTGCCCTTTTATATGTCATAAAAAGCGTACATCATAAGAGTCGAGATGATGTCATCTCGGTACCCCAACTCCTCGGATTGATTTCCCTTAAATCTTCATTTCATTCCTCCCAAGAAAGGAAAACCAAGGCTGACCTTCATATTGCATGACATAAGGGGCATGGAAGTTCATATTAAACAAATGAAGGCTTCATATTATAGTTTGGATTTTTGAAAAATGGTGTAGAGAGATCCACTCACCACGTGGCTCGTCATCCTCATTCACCTCTTCTTTACATACCTTCACCTCATATGTATTTAAATCATCCATAAGAAATTAATCATATTTTAAATGTCTTCACAACCTTGTTTTTTTGGCTTATAAAAATTTGTTTTACTCTATTAATATTTATTTGTAATATTATTTAATTTAATTAATATATATTTAATAGTTTTAAATTCATTTTTTTGAAATATATATATATATATATATATATATATATATAACAAACTAGAATCTAATAAAATTGAGAGCTTGTTGGAAATATTATTAAATGAAGAAGGACGTAGAAGTGGTTTCATGACCAGATCTGGTCACTAAACACTCCAAAAAATTAGCATAAGTAATAGATCCGAATTTGCAACAAACAATTAGTTTCCTAATTTTGTTTTAGAATTTTTTGATTGGCTTAAAGATTCTTATTGTTGCAAGGTCATTTCAGATGATTAATTTTTCTAGAGAATTCTACATAGGGAGCAATCTAAAGCACGGATTTCCTTTTATTTTATTTATTAATTTTAATTTTAATTTGGGGAATTTATTGTGACAAATTTTATTTTGAATTTTATATGCAATTTGATTGGTTTTTAATTGTTTTTTTTACATAATTTTTGAAGGGAGTTAGTGGAAGAGATGAGGCATAGAGGATTTATAGAAATTAGATTGAAGGAACAAAGAAAAAAGAGGGATATTATGACTCTAAAATCATGAATCTAAACTTATCTTTCAAGAGTTCTCCTTTTTGGGAATTTTAATTGTAATTATAAACGAATTCAGAGAGAATGAGAAGAGCTATAGATCTGGGGATTACTGAGCGATATTTATGTGTAGAAAGAAATGAGAATTCCAGAATCAACAACTTGTAGTGGAGGTTTTAGGTTTATTGCGCTATTCTAGCCAGTAAATGGTGTTTTCTATAGTATTTGTAGAGATGAGATCTTCAAGTGACAAAGGGGAAACATTATTGTTATTTGAATTAAATTCAAGGTTCTCATTGTCGCATAGACGATTATGATGGAACACTCTTTTTTTTCTGTAACCAACAACAAGCATCATTGTTTGGCTCTATTCATTGATTAAGAAATCATTTAGTTCTCATTTTATCTATATTTTTGTGAGTATAATTGTTTATTCTAGCACTATTGTTTGAATTTAAATCATTTATATTTAACTAAAATCTTTTCAAGTTAACTTGCAGAAATGAGCATAAATGAAATTGAGGTTGAATGTTGCGTTTGAATAGACCATTATTACATTAATTTTCTACCTATATGTCAATTTAACATAATAATTATCCAAAATTATTCGTGTCATATTATTTAGAGTATTTTAGTATTGTGACAATATTTTTTTATTGAAATGCAAATTTTTCATATGAATTTAGAGATGTACAAAATTAGTATCTCATAACTATTTATTAGGTATCTCTTTGTACATATTTTCTTGAACAAGTGATAGGTATTGGAATTATTTCTTTGGTATTTTATCTATATATTATTCTAAATTCAATTGTAGTCATCCTCCCCTTTTATTTAGCTTTCTCTTGGTTGAAAGGAGGACTATTTTTTTTTTTTTGTATCGTAAAGGAACCTAAAAACCCCTTACACGTAACTATTAGTAAACATCTGTGGGTCTACATCTTGTCCTCCTCTCCATAAATAGAGTCACAACCAAGGGGTTTTCAACCTTGGATCTCTCATTTTTCACAGATTTCGCATTACTTTGATCATTGATTGAGGTTCCCCTTGGGACTAGGGGCTAATCTTTCTTTTAATCAAGATAGATTTAGGATTTTTAGAATCTCCTTGGCAGGATCAACCTCATTGATAGCTTAGCTAAGCCCTTTTTTCAACTTACAAATTAATTTCTCTAAGAAAATACAAGAAAGTAATTCATTTTCCTCTATCTACTTATAACGACAAGAAAAATCTCAAATTTGTGTGCATAGGACACTGTTAAGATAAGATTACACATATTGATTAGGATATATTAGATTAGAATTAGATTAAGATAGTCTTAGGAAAAGGGTAATTAAACCAATTTTAATTAGTCGAAACCACCATTCTAAATGGAAAAGAGTCTAATTTGGGGTTTTGACCAGGTGGTCTCCCTAATGTTGATTTTAGTCATTTTTTGCCATTAAAAAGAGGTCATGTCATTTTTTAATCATCCTTGAGAAGAAATGAATCTCTTTTCATCTTTCCTTCCTATGGTAGATAGGCTTGATGAGTGACCTATGATCTTGGCTTCCTCTATCCTTGTTGAGAGGTCCCAATCCCCCATCATGCTACATGATGTTTTCACAAAGGTGAACTTAGCAAACATAATGAAAATTTTACGATTCAACATTGCTATGAAACCAAGTGTCATCGAAGTAGCATGATTGGTGCATATTATACTACCTAAGATATTGAAATTTACACCACCATTCTCAGAGAATATTGTGATTTTTTTACTTGGTCTTATGAATAAATTCCTAGGATTGATCATTAAATTGTCGAACATGAGATTAATATGTATAATATAGCCAAGCTAGTTAGGAAAAGGCTTAGGCTAGTGAATCCTCCTAAATGAGTCGATATTAAATTTGAGGCCTAAAAAAACTTAAACATTGGTTTTATCTATTTGGTACCCTTGAAGGAGTGGGTTTCTAATCATGTTCCAGTGAATAAGAAACAAGGAATGATTATGGTTTTTTTTTATTGAGAAATTAATTTGGCATGCCAAAAGGATAGTATCTGACCTATTTCATTGATCAAATTTTGAATGCTTGTGCTAGAATCACTACCTTATCCTTTATGGATGGATTTTATGGCTAAATAAAATACAAATCAAACTAGAAGATTAGCACGCGGCTTATTTTTGTGAAAATTCCTAAAAATGGAATCCTATAGCAGCAACTAGAAAATGTTCACCTAATTTTTAATATTTACTTAATAATTTATTTCCAGTTATCTTCGGCAAACATTGAATACATCACACTGCAACCTACCCTAATATAAAAATGGTTTTGAAACAAAATACAACGCAGGAAAGAAATAAACACACAATCGACATTGTTATTATTAGACAATGTCCCCGAAAAAACCCAATGTGGGAATATCAGTGCAGCAGCTGAGGGTCTATATTATTATGTAGTGGTCTTTTAAAACAAATCTTTGGATGTGCTACTCAATAATCGATACAGATAAAATAACTTTCATTTCAGGAATCATATTTGAATTCTATAAAAAGTGTTCAAAATTGCATGGACTGTAGTTTCTTGTGTATTGCTTTCCGAGATGAAGGTCAAAATAGTGACACCTGGAACATTGTACAAGTTCGCTCTACTAAACCAGCCCGTAATTATGACATTGTGGGAGATCGAGAATAAATTTTCCTTGAAGAATAAAAATTAGGTTTAGCCTATGGCATTGGAAAGACGACTCATAGGGCTACAACAAGACCGAATTTAAGATCTTGTAGATCCAAAATTACATAGATACGTCAATTTGAATATCGAGCTCCTCAAAAGCAAGAATAAGGTGTGTATTATGTTTTAAAAATTTCATAATTCTTGTTTGAAAAATCAGTTTGAAGTGATTCCAAGGGCATATTGAAGCAATATATCAGTGTTGGGTTCTAAAATTCTTCCCAAAAATAATTCCATGCCCATTAAGCCCTCGTAATGATCTACTATGACTCATGAAGAGGAAGAAGTGCAACATGATATATAAAAATTATGAGACCAAGTGCAACAAATTTCTCTCTTGCAAAGAGTAACAAAAAATGAAATGGAAGAAAATATATATGGTTCAAAGAAAGACATTAAAGGTGTGAAATATAATATGGATGGTTTGAAGAATGGCATGGAAGCTAAGATCGATGGTATAGAAGAAAAATTAAAAGGGCACATGGAAGACATGATGAATGGTCTAAAATCATACATGGAAAGTTTGAAGGAAGGTTTGACAAAGCTGCTACAAGATTTGATTCCTAATGACGAAAAGGTAGTAGAGAAAACTCATGATGAGAACAAAATAAATGTTAATCATGGTTTCTTAAACTCTAATGTTGGATTGAAGACCCACCATATTCCAAATATCGATATGAGGAAGTTTGATGGAAAGGATCCCATAACATGGATACTACAGATGGAGCAATATTTTGATCTCCATAATGTGAAAAACACACAAAAGGTATGTATTGCAACTTTATATTTAGAAAAAAATACATTTGTATGGTATCGATGGCTTTTCTCTCATAAAAAAATTGTCACTTGGTCAATTTTACGGAGGAAATGATAGCACATTATGAGGATACAAAGAGCAACACCTTCTTTAGCCAATTGATAAATATCAAACAAAAGGGTTCAATGGTGGAGCACATTGAGGAATTCCAAAAATTGAATATAAGGGTAAAGGATATTCGATAGGATCACATGATTTATGTCTTCATAGGGACTTTAAAGGATAACATCCAACATGAGGTTTGCCTTTGGGAACCTAATTCATTGGAAAAGACATTCAGGTTTGTAACAAAAATTGAAAGAAAAATTATGGCGACAAGGAAGCTTATCGCTCACATCTATAAAGATGGAAGTGTTGCTACTCCTAGAATTCCACAACCTACAAGGTTGACACCACAAAAATTGGAAGAAAAAATATCAAAAGGGATTTTCTATAGTTGTGATAGAAAATACACTAGAGGTCATAAGTGTGCTGAGAAAAAAATATTTTACATAGATTGTGAAGAGGAGGAAGAAAAAGATCATGAAACTTCAGAAGAAGAGGATATACACCACAGACCAACCCTATAGGAAGAAGAAATGAATATGACCATATCCTGTAATGCATTGGCATGAATTATCACTCCTCAAAATCTCAAGATATAATTATGATTGATTCGGTTAGTACCCATAATATTATTCATTGTAAGGTATCCAAGGAATTGAATTACTTCCTATACCTAGCACCAGAGTGTCAAGTGATGGTTGCAAATTGAGGAACTATAAATTTCCCTTGAAAGTGCCATAATATCAAGCTACCCATGGGGGAATATTTATTGAATAGTAAAAATCTCTCCATTCCAATGGACGGTGTTGATGTTGTACTAGAAGTACAATGGTTACAATCTTTGGGGACAGTAGCTTTCAATTTCCAAGAAATTTTCTTGAAATTCTTTTTCGGAAGGAAAGGAAGTTGAATTACGAGCTATCGCAGGGAAGACTAGAAATATAATCAGCTATAATGTCATGACAAATATTATGAAGAAAGAAAAATGAGGCATAATTGAAAAATTATGCTCACTATAAGTTCCAACATCAAAATCATCTATTTCTCCAGATCTCCAAAAAGTATTGGACAATCACTCCAAGGTGTTTGAGAGTCCCTAAGGGATCCACCTATTTGTGATCATGATCATGCTATTCATTTTATTCCAGTAAGTTTTCCTCCGAACATCAGGCCTTACAAGTATCCTTATGCTCAAAAGAGTGAGATTGAATGTATGGTTGCAGAAATGCTAGTTTGGTATAATTCAACCTAGTTAAATTTCTTTCTCTGCTCCAGTAGTATTGGTACATGGGAAGGATGGATCATGGCATGTGTGTCCAGATTATAGGGTTTTCAACAAGCTCACTATTAAATACAAATTTCGCATTCCCATCATTGATGAGTTATTGGATGAATTACATGGAGAAATTTACTTCACCAAGCTGGATCTTCGTTCTTGATATCATCAAATTAGATTGAAGGCTGAATACATTTCATGAATAAATGAGTATGAGTACAGATAGGGGTATCCATCAAGCTTCCTTAGATAAGTATTTTAGTTGTAAGTTTTGGAGTAGAAATCAGAGTGGTCGCTATTTGTGGTACAGGAGTTAAAGCTAAATAAGGAATAGGCACAAAAGGTGGGGTGGTGGCAGGGAAATCCTACTTTCTACCCTTGGCTACCCCTGATGTCAACCAGGTCTGTAAATTACCTTAAAATTTCATTCCTCCATACAACAAAGAAATGTTGTCATAAAAAATAATAAATGAAGGGATGGAGACAAGAAGATAATGCATCAAGAGAGAGAGAGAGGGTAAATAGATATAACTCCTTATCTGAAAACAACTCATGATGGTCATTATGAATTTGTGTTCATGCCTTTTGGCCTTACTAATGCACCTTCCACATTTCAAGGTTTGATGAATTCTATTTTCAAACCCTTCATTAGAAAATTTGTGTTAGTATTTTTTTATTATATGTGAATCTACAATAAGTCTTGGAAGGATCATGTTCAACATGTTGACATGGTGCTCAAACTATTGGAGGAGAAACAATTATATGAAAAAACCTCCAAATGTTTATTTAGAGTATAGGAGGTGGAATATTTGGGCCATATTGTATCTCATGAGGGTATTAAGGCAGACCCTAAAAAAAAAAAAATCCATGAAGGAATCGAAAATCCCCACAACCATAAAGCATCTTTGAGGATTTTTTAGGGTTAACAGGGTTTTATTGCAAGTTTGTTAATAATTATGGGAGAATATCAGCACCTCTAACATCATTACTAAAGAAAGATGCATTTTCTTGGAATCTAGAAGCAGCTAAGGCCTCTAAACACCTTAAAGAGGAAATGTGCCAAGCACCAGTCTTAGCTATGCCAGACTTCACAAAAACATTTTATGTGGAATGTGATGTCTCAGGAAATGGAATTGGTGCATTTTTAATGCAAGTAGGAAGACCCATTTCCTTTTAAATTCATCCAATCAAAGGAAAGTATTTACTAAAACCTATTTACGAGAAGGAAATGTTGGCAATACTACATGCACTAAAGCAATGGCACCCTTACCTAATGGGAAGACACTTCAAGGTAAAAATGGATCATGTTAGTCTTAAGTACTTTTTGGAACAAATATTATCTTCAGAAGAGTAGCAAAAATGGGTCACAAAGATGTTGGGTTATGACTTTGAAATCATTAGCAAAAAAGGGAAGAAAAATATTGTTGTAGATGCACTCTCAAGAAAGGATGAGGACATGGAAGCAATTCTTTGTGCCATTTCTATTATCCAAACCGAGTGGATAACTGTAGCAAGGGATGAATGGAATAATGATGAAGAGGTGTGGACACTCATTCAAAATTTGGAGAAATATCCTAGTACATCCAAAACATTTAGCTGGAAAAATGATTCATTATGGCACAAAGATCACTTATATCTTTGTAAGAATTCTCATCTCAAACAAAATATTCTTTTGGATTTGCACACCTCTCCTTTAGGAGGGCACTTAAGATTTTCAAAAACTTAACACAGGGTGAAGAAGGATTTTTTTTGGGATGGCCTTAAATCTGATATTCAAACTTTTGTGGTAGAATGTTTGGTTTTCCAACAAAATAAAGCTGATACAATTAAGGCCCTAGGCCTGTTACAACATTTATCCATTCCAAGTCAACGTTGGGAGGAGATTTCAATGGATTTTATCACAGGTTTACCCAAGTCTGAAGGAAATACTATCATCATTGTGGTAGTTGAAAAAATTACCAAGTATGCACACCTTTGTGAATTATCTCATCCATTTAAAGCCAACATAGTTGCTACTTCATTTATGGAAACAATTCAAAAGCTACATGGAAACCCAAATATCATTGTACGCAAAAAAGATCCCATTTTTATAGGAAATTTTTGGATGAAATTATTTTCTTGTTTGGGTACTCAATTAGCTCATAGCTCATCATATCATCCTAAATTTGATGGGAAAATTGAGATAGTGAACAAATGTTTAGAAGGATATATTCATTGATTTGTATATGATAAAAAAACACAATGGATCAAGTGGTTACCTCTGGCTTGATAGTGGTATAACACTTCCCTCCATATTGCAGCAAAAATGATCCCATTTATGGCACTCTATGGATATCATCCATTGTCCATCACATCATATTTAAGAGAAAATTATGAGGTTCAAGCAGTGGAAGATCACATCGAGCATCAAAAACAAGTTCTCCAACTCTTAAAGGATAACCTCACTTTGGCACGGAATCGAATAAGAAAACAAGCAGATTTGAATCACAGTGAAAGAAGTTTTGATGTAGGTGACTGGGTATTTTTACAGCTACAACCATACAAACAAATGTCCCTCAAGCAAGCTAAGAAGGATAATAAATTATCACCAGAGTATTATGGTCCTTACAAGGTGTTGCAAAATTTTTGTACTATGGCATAAAAATTGGAGCTTCTTGCATCTTCCCAAGTGCCACCAGTTTCCCATGTTTTGTGCTTAAAGAAGGTTGTAGGTGACAAGCTCCCAGTTCAAACAATATTTCCAAAACTTGATGAAGAAGGAAAAATCATATTCGAACCTGAAGCAATCACAGAATCAAGAACTTGAAAGCTATGAAATTGATCAACTTCAGAGTATCCCATCAAGTGGAAGAACTTACATGTCGAAGATTCGAGAAGGGAGGATGAGAATTTTATACAGAAGCATCTAAAACTACTTAAGCGTTGAGGACAACACTTGTTTGAAGGAGAGGGGCATGCTAGGTCCCTATAATAATAATGTATCCCCATATTTTTATTGTTAGTATAGCCCCCTTACTATTATTCTTGTGCCCATATGAATCCCCATATTATTGTTATTATGCCCCATAGAAGCCCACTATTGTTATTATTGTGCCCTTACATTGTTATTGTTATGCTGGCTAGGATTATATTGGGACCCATTGGACTCCTATATATAGAAAGGAGGTTTTTTCATTTGTATCATCTAAGAATTGTTCATTTATGTAATGTAAAGGAGGTTTCCCCCTTGAAGAGGTTGATTTCTAAGGTGTTGATCTATCTTTTCTTCTATTTTGTGAGCTAGTTTCATAATACTATGGGTATCCCCACTACTCATTATTCCTAAAAATAATTGTAAGTGGAAGATTTTTGTTGATTATACGGAGCTGAATAAATCAACCTTAAAGGATCATTTTCCCTTGCCCTTCATTGACCAAGTACTAGATACATTAGTCCGAAATAAGTTTTTCTCCTTTTTGGATGGATTCAGTGGGTATAACCAAATCCGAATAGCTCCTGAGGATCACAATAAGACAACCTTCACATGCCCTTAGGGAACCTTCACATATCGGGTCCTTCCATTTGGTCTCTATAATGTGCTTGCTACCTTTCAAAGGGCGACATTAGGAATTTTTTCTAGTCTAGTCGATGATAGTGTCGTGATTTATATGGATGACTTCGACCCATATGGGGATTTTTTTTACGAAGGGTTCACAAACTTAGATAAAGTACTTAAAAGGTGTAAACAAACACATGTTTCCCTAAGTACAGTAAAATGCTATATGATGATGGAAGAAGGAGTAGTTTTGGGAAACTTGCTTTCAACTACTTGAATTAGAGTTGATCCTGCCAAGGTAGAGGTAATATTACATTTTCAAGTACCCAAAACACTGAAACAGGTACGTATTATTATTGGTTATGCTGGACATTACAGAAATTTTATAGAATTTTTTTCTAAAATAGCATTCCCAATTTTTCAGTTGTTGACTAAAGATGTAGAGTCTGTGTGGACAGATGAATGTGAAACAATCTTTGTGAAAATCAAGGAACTAGTTTGCGAAGCTCCGATATTAAGTGGTCCTGACTATAAGCTCTCATTTCATATCCATACTAATTCTTCTCATACAACAGTTGGGGAAATTTGGGACAACGAGAGTACAAAGGCTATATGCAATCTATTATGTCAGCAAAAATTTGACTCCCGATGAATTAAACTATACGGTAACTGAAAAGAGTTTCTGGCTATTATTTATGCTATTTATAAATTTCGGCATTACATTACAAGATATCCCACTTTTGTGCATACTCATCATGCAGAAATCAGGTACTTGATGAATAAACATGTAACCCATGGTCGTATTACAAAATGGTTATTGTTACTTTAATAGTTTGAACTTTGATATCACCATTATAGATAAACGAGGAAAATATAATGTAGTTGTTGTTTTCCTGTCTAGGCTGGACACTAGTGATGAAGGTACACCTATAGAAGATATTTTTGCAGATGAAAAACTTTTTGCAATTTCTACTCATACTCTGTGGTACACCAATATTGCTAAGTATCTTGCTACAAGGAAGGTTTCTCAACATTTTCCATACAGGGAACAACGAAATATTATCCATCATAGTGCTTGTTATTCATGGATAGCAAGATATGTTTTTCACACAAGAATCAACCAACAAATCTACCGCTATGTAGGAGAAGATGACATCTATGATGTCCTGAAAGCTACTCATGACGGTCCATGTGGAGGAAATTTTTCCGATAAACAGATAGGTCATAAGGTGTTGCAGATGGGCTGTGTTGGCCCTCTATATTTCAAGATGCAAGGAATTATGTTTGAGGGTGCGATAGCTTCCAGTGGATGGGTCAGTCTAGTCAATCAGATTAAATGTCGTTACAGCCTCAAGTAGTCCTTAATCCCTTGAAAAATGGGTTATTGATTTTGTTCGGACGTTCAATCCATCCTCACATCATAAAGTTCACACTTTAGTGTGCGTGGATTATGTAACAAAGTGGGTATAGGCCAAGGTTGTTGTGAAAGCAAAAAAACATGTTGTCTTGGACTTCTTATTCAAAGAATTTTTTTCTCGGTACGATGCTCCTAGGGATATAGTTTCAAACGGGGGAGCGCAATTTACATCACACATGATAGCAAGGGTTATGAAAAAGTATAGAATTAAGCATCGGGTGACATCTCCATATCATCCTTAGGCGAATGGTCGGGTGGAGAGCATGAACAAGGTACTATAAAACATCCTCACAAATACTATAGAAAAACATCACCGAGAATGGCCTGAAAAGATTCTTGAAGCTCTCTGGGCATATAGAACAACATGGTGGAACATAACAATATTTTCATCATATGAGCTTGTATATGGGAAATCCCCATTGTTTCTAGTGAAATTCATGATTAACGCACTTAAAATAGCTCTTGAAGTAGGATTTGATCTTTCAGAATGAGCTAGATGAAATTTTTTTAATGGTTGTCCATAAAACTATTGTGATTCAACAACAACAAGCAAAATGGCACGATAAATTTACTAAGAAAAAGGTGTTTCACAAAGGGGATTAGGCACTACTCTATGATTCTCATTTTAAGGACTTTAAGGGAAAGCTCTGCTCTCATTGGATGGGACCATACAAAGTGGATGTGGTGTTTCATAATGGAACTGTTAGACTTGTCACAATTGATGAGACACATACTTCTTTCATTGTAAATGGACATCGTCTCATATTGTATCACCACCCAACTTCTAAAGATTCCTTCATCAAACACCTCTATGATAAATCTGGTTTGAAAGTTTTTAGTGAAGAGAATTCCTCCTCTGCATCCCTTGACTTAAAATAATAATAATAATAATATAATATGTATATCTATATAAACAAAATATTGTTCCTAATTTATTGTTTTTTTTTAGGTACTCCAAAGGTGCTCATATTCTGCAGAGGATGATTTTTCTAAGTATCCTGTTGTTTTTACTCCTTTGGTGTTGGTACTCCATGTCGATATTTTTCTAAGTACCCCGATGTTGTTACTCCTTCGATGTTGTTACTCCTCTGGTACTATTACTCCATGGTCATATTTTTCCAATTATACAGTGTTGTTACTCCCACGATGCGATTACTCCGCCAAGGTAAGTCGCCAAGTACGTCCCTGATTAGACTTTGTGGATTTTATTGATAATTCATTTGACATGACTTGACATGACCATAAATGGTCATCCATTAGTTGGGGGAGGTACTGTTATAAATTAAATGCAACATAATCAAATCACAATAATGATTTACTGACAGCACCATTCAACCTTGTGCCAATACATACACTCCACGAACCTCACCATATTTCACACAGTTATCTATATGAATTGGGACTTGAAATAAGTATGATTACATTAATGAAAATTTAATTTCCATGCTGAGAAATAATTACCATAATTGTTACCCATTATTACCACAATCCACCATTGATTTTTCCCATATCCCAATATTATCGTCCAGATTTTACTCTCACTACACCTCATTCTTCCCACAACCCTGTCACCGTAAATTTATGTGTTGATACTCTCCCTCAACGGTCAGCTGCTACTACGAAGTGTTGCTATCGAAATATTGAAAAATGGGTGGGTTGGTCATGAGGCATGAACAAGAAAATACAATTCAAGCTCAAGGAAATGCAGTTGTATGATGAGTCTTTGTAGATGCAGGTTAGCATGTGTACTTTGAGAGGTTGCAGGGATTTGACGAAGCTATTATATATGAATTCACATTGAACCTGTAAGGAAATCATTCGAGAGTTCTAGGTTTGGATATATCTATCATAGAGGAAGCCATATCGAACGTTAGTGGACTACTACAGGGGGGGGAGAAATGGTTTTCTCGGAAATCTCCTTTTCCAAAGTTCCCGGAATTGTTTTTGTAGGCTGGAGAAATGGAGGTCCTAAAAAGAAGGGGGTATGATCATAACTCTCTGATGCACCCATGGGCCAAGGTGTTATATTTTTTCATGATTTATATCACCTCTGAAGGACAATTCACTACTTTTTTTAAATATCACTTCAGGCTTCTTGCATGCCTTCGGTTTCGGTATGGACAGGTTCATTCTTTGGATATGCCCTATTTCCTATGAAAGAGTCTTAAACTAATGGTGCATTTTTTCGGTCGTTATCGACATGTATTAGCAGTCCTCATGAATCATGGGTTGGTCAGACTATTGGTGGTGCATGCTCTGTCTCAAACTATTGTGGCTTGGGCACAATTCATTGAGCTGGTAGAAGAAGAACTTGAGGCTATGATGCGTGAAATGGACGATGGGGAAGAAAAAGCCATAGACGATGATGACCCACAAGAACCAACGTTGCCTGTTGGCCCAGAAGAAATAGAAGAAATCGAGACAAGAGAGAATTTAGTTAACATTATTGCAAAAGAACCAACGTCGATTGTCAATTTACAGAGAGAATCATCGCCAGCGGAATAATTCATACGTAGTGCTGCAACACAAGAACTAGCACCACATGTTCAAGTGAATCAGGGATCTAGGGAAGAAATTGTAAGTGGTGTTGTCACTCAAGAACCAACACCACCTACTCAGAAGAATGAGGAACCCTTGGAGGAAACGGGCTCCACAGTCGACACTGTTCCACAAGAACCAATGTTGAATTCCAAACAAGAGAAAATTTTGGAAGAAGCACAGGTAGAAGGAAGCACAAACTAGCCAATGAACAAAGGGGATGGAGAAGGAGAACTTGAGTCAAAAGGTATAGTTAGGGTGGAAACTGAAGAAGGTGTTCTTCATTATTTTCTCCCTGTGTCTTTACCAAAGGGGGTGAATAAATTTCATTCCCATCAATGTTTGGTGGAAGAAAACGCCACTCCCTCAATTTTAAGATTTGACAGAGTAATTATGGACACAATGGTTGACAAGACCACTCAAGCGCGAGTATCTACCGATGAACAGACTGAGAAAATTGAAGGTTTGGAGGTAAAAGTTGTTACACAAGAACCAGTGCCAACCAAATAACATAATGAAGAAGTAACGGTCGATGTTGTCTTTACAGGGCCATTAGAGGAGGATGTTTATGTTGAATCTATCCTGCAAGGGTTAGAAACAATTTTTGAGAAGATGGAAGAAGATGGTCAGGCGACAGAGAAGTCGCAGGGAAAGGGTGTCTAAGACACTACTTCGCAAGAGGCCACAGTGATTCTAGAACTGTCGAGGGAAGATATAGAGGGCGTAAGACCTGAGGAAGAAAATGATGGGGCTGCTCCCCAAGTTGAGGGACAAGTGGAGGAAATTAAGGTAAAGGAAGAGCCAGATGATGAATTTGTTGATGTCAACCCACCAAGCACCACACCAGCTACGAGACCAGTGGAGGAGGTAGATGTCAAACAGGAATTCATTGAGTAGTGTGCAAGAGTAATACCTCCTCTTAAGGAAATGTTCCATTCCCAATTTAAAGAAAACATGCAATTGAAAATAGAAATTACTAAGTTAAGAAAAATGGTACTACACTTACAAAGGAAGACGAGGAGGTACAAAAGGAACGCTGCAAAATCTGGGAACAAGCCATTTCAGTGGCAACGCAGACTGAGGACAAGCCTACAACTTCTGTCACTGCACAAATTGGGCCATTTGTGCATTTATTTGAGTCTGGAGAGTTCCTTTTTGTTGCGGAGATTCAGAAGTGGTAGGTTTTTGCATCTTGCCTTCAACGAGGGACAATTACTTTGGAAGCCCACCATGAAGGGGTAGAGGAATTCACAAGCATGACACACAGATTATTACTGATTACATAGACCAGATAGATAGAGAAAAGCGGAAGCAGGAGAAGCAGCAAAAGAAAATTGAGGAATTGTAAGAATAGGTGCGGATACTGAAAGCTGAAAAATAAGAGATGTTCACTTTGGAATAGCAAGTAATGGCTTGCCGACACCATGCTCACATCTACACCCTGTTTCTTCATGAAAAATATTTAATCTTTTGTTTGGAAAGCATTCATTGTGAGATTAGTCATGAGATTGAAGACCTGGTACAATTTTGCATATATTAAGGGGCCATGATGTCTTGAACCAACACATAATATGTGAACTTTGTATGCATCATTATTTCCTGGGGAATGATCAATCATTCAACTCAGTTCCGTACATGGGAGACATTCAATTGAGAGATTTTACTTCCTACACAATCAATTAGGTTAAGTGGAAGAAGGCCTTCGACACGTTTGAAGAGAACCAAGAAAATAGGCTGCTTGTCCTTAGAAAGGAACACTGTCAGTGTAAAAATGTCTACAACAGAAATTATACCTTTTTGGAGATTGAAGGACGAAAATGATAGATGCTGGGAACCTAGAAATGGTGCGTTGATGTGTGCACAAAACAAATTTTTACTTGTTAGAACGAGGCTAGGCATAACTATCAAAAAAGGTGGATGCTATCGTCATCAACTGTCAGAACACATGAACCTTTTGGGGCTCCTAGCTTTGCTCAGTTTTTAGAAAGGAAACCTTGCTATATTTCCCGCAGACAGCATCATGGAGTCCAATGGATGGGTTTGAGGTTCCAGTTTCCCATTATGTGGCTGCCAGTCGATCAATATACTCCAACTTACAAATTAAATGAGGACTAGTGGAAGGAAGTCCTCACGACAGATGGGTATAAGCCTCTAGGGACAGATTTGGTTGAAAGATATGATCTCGCTCAACTTTACGCTGATCACAACACCTCCAACCCATATTTGTGCAGACGACGAGCTACATGAGGACATGTAGAAAGACTAGTTGGGGGGAGATGTTGGGAGCTAAATTTGCATATCTTTACTCGCCTTTTTACCTTGTTTTCTTTCCTCATTTTACACCATTATCGGTCAATTTGTGTCTTAAACTGCACAGATATACCTCTTGTCATGTATTTATGGATTTTTAATCAATGAAGCATAGTTGGTGGGGATCGTTACCTAAGAAACTTTCTAACTCAATTATTCTTGTAGATTTGGAGGTAGAATGACTAGGATTGTGATTCAATGGATGAAGACCATCTAGCTATCAATACTATCTTTGGATATCATTTGGAATAGTGGACCAACTTCTAATTTACCTCGTTGATATCTCTTATATTATGTTTTACTTTGGCAACCACCATATAATTGTAGGAAACATCTGCCATAATTATAGGAGTTGTCGATATGATAATTTCTATAAGTAGGGATATGAGGTTGTGAAATGGGTCGTTCAATTGTAAGGGTTAGAATACGAAATATTTTGAGTGTGTAATAGTAACTCTTATTGTATTTTTATTACAATTAATGCAATTTCTGGTTTCTTGATCTTCCTGTGAGTTCGTAACTTCACCACAACCTTGATGAGGGAGTTGGGCCCGCTAACCTGACCAGGTGTTGTTGTATTAGGGTGTGTTTAGTTGTCTTTTTCATTGTGTTGCATATTTATTTGATCACTGTAATGGTTTAAGTGTGATTTATGTGAATCTTTATTATTGTTACTTCCGTTGTTGTTGTAGGTTTTAACCGTGTATAGAAATTATTTGCAAACGAATCTTAAAGATAGAAAAAAAAACAATAGCGAGAGCATAAAACATAAAAAATATATACACAAAGATTTTCCCTTGGATCTCAAATCGAGACTACCATCTTGATTTGTCATTATATTCCTTTTTGTGTTACAACACATATATATACATGCTGAAGCATACATAAACCCCAATTCATTAATCCTGGATTAGAACAAAAACATAGTTCCCTTGACCGGATCTACAAAATACCAGGGGCCGAAAACCATCATGCCCCATGTGCAAACCCATGCACAAAACCATGGGAGGGTCTACCTAGCGAAAAATAGGGTCCAAATTTTTTTTTCCACCCCGAAATGGGGAGTGGCTGCTGCGTGCGACTAGTCGTGGAAAGAATATAACACATACCCAATAGTTGTTACAATCAATATTATTGCTACCCTTATTGTCATTACACTTAATTGTTGCTACACATAATTTGTTTGTTTGGCATTCAATACGAAATTGTGTAATCGTTGCTTACATATACATATATATATATATATATATATATATATATATATATATATATTGCATATTAACTTGAATCCCAAATTCACATTTTATGTGGGAAAAGGGTGAATCATATCATTCATATCTTAACACTAATCACAAAGTTTCCGCTTGCTGTGATTATTAATATTGTAAACTCCATTCGACTCGTAGTGATATTGGGATGACTCTTTCCAAGATAAATTTTTAAATTAGTTTTTATGTTCATGGAATCTTTAGAGAAATCATGCGCAACAAAACTGTGAAGTGGCAGCTTGCAGTTAAGAGGAAGCATTGCCAGCTCGCCATCGCCATTAAGAGCCATTCCGTAAGATTGTCAATGCATTGAGAGCCAATGTTGTCTTCAACCGTGGAAATGTTACTTTCAGCAAAATTTGCACCTTGTTGTTCTTTTCTTTCTTTTTTAAAAGGTGAAGAGCTTGTTAGATTCAACGCGTGCCATTCATATCAAAAATATGTCGTACTTGTTTTGTTAGTGCTCTAAAATATATTTATATGAGAATTTATTTATTTTGGTTTGACAAACTTAATAAGCTATGTATATTACCTAAATTATTTAACCGTGTAGGCTAAGTTAAATGAAGGGAATACGTTAGGTTCACATTTTTATATAATATCTTATTATCGCGTTTACAAAGTTCACAACCATATAACAACTAATTATTTTAGTTTGCAAAGTTGACAAGTTAGAATAAAGTTAACCAGATTTATAAATTATATTTTTATTGGTAAAATATATTAAATATTAAATATTTAATTTTCCCAAGAATTTTTTAATATAAGTACTCTTGTTAATTTAAGTAGTCTTTTTATATTTGTTTATATGTAAAAAATTTGTCTTGGAAACCAAACCAATAACAAAAAATGCTATTTTTATCTAAGATGTCCATATATTAGTGGGATAGATACAAAAATATATACTCACTATGATTTCATTATGCGATATTTTATGTCACGATATTGGTGAATTCTATGTGAAGTAAGAAAAAATACGGAAATTATATTCATTGAAAATGATGTTGGGAAGATGAAAACACCTTTGTTAAGAGGGACACTTCTCCAGAATTGACAAGCGCATCATCACTCTCGTATTAACTCTTTTTTGTTTTTCGTTCCTCTCATTTTGTTTTCCTTCACATGCTTGGGAGTCTCTTTGAATCTTTGTGTTTGGATTCCAAGACTTGTTGGGGACTATTTTGTTCCCTTTGAAATCACATTCCTTTTATTTTTTAGCTACAGATATAATGTCTAAACAACGATTTTTTTTTAATGTAGTGTCTTTCCTAGTTCCTTACCTATTCAATGGTGTCTGAGGGTGTCATTTCATCCATATCAATGTCCTCCAACTCATCAGCATTCCCTGACCCTTGTACATGTAGCATATCCATTTCCTCTATTAGCATGTTCTTTGTGGATTCCTCTAGCACTTTTATCATATAAGCTTCCACCTCTAGTTTGTTGGGTATGTGTTATATTCTTTCCACGACTAAGCATGGTTTTCATTTTCGGTGGATAGTCCACGTCCATGGTTTTGTGCATGGTTTTGCACATGGTTCTGGGGTACGATGGTTTTCGGCCCCTGGTATTTTTGTAGATCCAGTCAAGAGAACTACGGTTATGTTCTAATCTAGGGTTTATGGATTGGGGTTTATGTATGCTTCGGCATGTATATATATGTGTTGTAACACTAAAAGGAATATAATGAAAAATCAAGCTGGTCGTCCCGATTTGGGATCCAGGGGAAAATCTCTGTGTTGATCTGTTTTATGTTTTATGCTCTCGCTATTGTTTATTTTCTGTTATAAGATTCGTGTGTAGATACTTGTTGTTCAGGGTTAAAACCTACATTTGGTATCGAAGCTGTTTCGGCTTCAAGGGGACGCCTTTGTTGCTGAGGGTTTTTAGTTCGGGCCTGAGGTAGACCCTGTTCAGTGGGAGATCTGCGGGATCGATTCTTGCGGTGAGATAAGATGGCGAGCGGCGGAAAGATAGAGATCGAGAAATTTAATGGTCAGAGTTTTGAGTTGTGGAAGCTCAAGATGGAGGATCTTCTGGTGGATAAAGATCAGTTGATCGCGATAGATCTAGGTACTAAGCCAACAGGAATGTCAGATGAAGACTGGAAGAAACTGGATCGGAAGGCTAAAAGCATAATACGGTTGTGTGTCTCAGATTCAGTATTGTTGAATGTATTTGGGGAAGCTACGGCGAAGACCTTGTGGGAAAAGCTAGGGACTTTGTACCAATCTAAGTCTCTGGTGAATAAGTTGTTCCTCCGGAAAAATCTGTATAACCTGAGGATGAAGGATGGAGATTCGGTGACAGAGCATCTGAACGCCTTCAATACTGTCGTAAGTCAGCTGTCATCTGTTGATATTAAAATCTCAGATGAAGATAAGTGCATCAGTTTGTTGTGTTCTCTACCAGACTCGTGGGACAGTCTGGTTATTGCAATAGGTAGCAATACAACTACCTTGAACTTTGATGACATTGTCTCAGCCTTGTTGTCGAAGGAAATGAGACGGAGAAATATGGAGGGTCAGAGTGGAGATGCCTTATCTGTACGAGGAAGGTCCCAGAACAGAAATAAGAATAAGGTTTTGAGTGGGAGATCCAAATCTAGAGGGAGATCTAAATCTCCTGGAAATTTTGTAAAGGTGTGCTGGAAATGCGGAAAGGAAGGGCACTACAAAAAGGACTGCAGATCTAAAGCTCCTGAGAAAGGAAATGGATCTGAGGATGCTTCTTCGGCAGAGGAAAAAACCACCTCGGATGAAGGTGGGGATGTGTATTTGGCTTTTTCTTCAAATACACATGTAGATCATGAGTCATGGTTGATTGACTCAGGTGCATCCTTTCACTTCACTCCCCATAGGGAGTGGTTCTGCGAGTATGAGAAATATGATGGTGGTGATGTCTTCCTAGGGGATGATAGGAAGGCCAGAATCGTCGGACGTGGAAAATTCAAGCTGAAGCTGCAAGGTGGAAGGATTAGAACACTTCCTGGTGTTCTGCATATTCCTGCATTGGCCAGAAATCTGATTTCTGTAAAGAAAATGGATGATGCAGGTGTAAAAATAGTGTTTGAGAAAGATGCCTGCAAGATGGTTCAGGGAGCACTGGTATTAATGCGGGGAGTTCGGACTGGAACTCTGTACAAGCTACAAGGTAGCACTGTTATTGATGGGTGTAACAGTTATGTGGTTCCTGAAAATGGAGCGGAAAGCTTAGCTGTCTTTGGAGAAAAGACCATGCTATGGCATCAAAGGCTTGGACATATTGGAGAGGAGGGCCTTCGGATACTACATAGAAATGGTATGGTAGAAGGTATGTCTAATTGCTCTCTGGATTTCGATTTCTGTGAACATTTTGTATATGGGAAGTAGAATCGGGTCAGTTTTCCTTCTGGTGCTAAGAGGGCGAACAAGATATTAGAACTTGTGCACAGTGATGTGTTTGGGCCTGTGTCAGTTCCATCACTGAGAAAGTCTGTGTACTATGTTTCATTCATAGATGACTTCTCAAGGAATACATAGATATATTTCTTGAGGAAGAAATCTGAAGTCTTTGACAAATTTAAAGAATTTAAGACTCTGGTGGCAAACCCGACAGAGAAGAAGATAAAGGCACTGGGGACAGATAATGGTGGGGAGTTCTGCAAGAATGAATTTGAAGAGTTCTGTAAGAAGTGTGGTATAGAATGATAGAATACTACTCCATATACACCTCAGCAAAATGGAGTTGCAGAAAGAATGAATAGAACACTGATGGAAAAGGCAAGAAGCATGCTCAGTGGTACCGGGTTAGGACAAGAATTCTGGGCAGAGGCAGTGGAGACTGCATGTTACTTAGTTAACAGATCACCTTCATCAGCGTTGGAGGATAAGACCCCACATGAGGTATGGAGTGGTAAGAAACCCTCTCTTTCACATCTAAGGGTATTTGGATGTGATGCATATGTACATGTTCCAAAGGAGAAAAGGACCAAGTTGGATAATAAATCTGAAAGGTGCATCTTTATTGGGTATAGGGATGGTTTAAAGGGTTACAAGCTTTGGAACCCAGAAACAAGGAAGGTTGTGTACAGCCGAGATGTGGTGTTTAGAGAAGTGAAAGATGTTATTAAACATGAAGTCCTACCAAAGGAACCCGAGAAGATAGAGTTTGAGCTAAAGGAGGATGAATCAGACTCTACAACAGAAGAAGACTCAGAAGATGAAGAGCCACAAACTCCGGCTTTGAGAAGATCATTTCGGGAAAGAAGGCAACCAGAAAGGTATAGTCCATCTGCTTTCTTTTCAGGTTTTGCCTTAACTATAACTGATGATGAACCCAGAACTGTCAGGGAGGCAGTAGATTCAGAGGATGGAAAACTCTGGAAGGAGGCCATGGTTGATGAAATAGCATCCTTGCACAAAAACGATGCATGGGATCTGGTGGAGTTGCCGGCTGGAAGGAAGCCCATTGGGAGAAAATGGGTGTTTAAGAAGAAGATGAATGTAGAAGGCAAGGTGGAGAAATACAAATCTCGGTTGGTAGCGAAAGGTTATTCCCAGGTGCCGGGAATTGATTTTGCTGATATTTTTTCTCCTGTTGCCAAGGTTACTTCTATTAGATTACTTTTATCTGTTGCTGCTGCATTTGATTTTGAGATAGAACAGATGGATGTGAAGACAACTTTTCTTCATGGGGATCTAGAAGAGGAGATCTACATGAAGCAACATGAAGGCTTTATGGTGAAGGGTAAGAAAGAACTGGTATGCAGGTTGAAGAAGTCTCTGTATGGGTTAAAACAGTCACCAAGGATGTGGTATCAGAAATTTGATACCTATATACGGGGACTTGGCTTCACCAGAAGCAAGGAGGATCACTTTGTTTATTTTAAATTAATTGGTGATCGTGTTATTTATTTGGTCTTGTATGTGGATGATATGTTGTTGATTGGAAATGACAAAGAAATTATCCAAGATTTGAAGACCCAACTGTTCTCCAAATTCGACATGAAGGATCTGGGTGCTGCAAATTATATTTTGGGCATGGAAATTAAGAGAGATCAGGCAAAGAGGAAGCTCTGGTTAAACCAGAGGAAGTATGTCGAGACTATATTGCAGAGGTTCAATATGCAGGATAGTAAACCGATGAAGGTTCCTATTCCTGTAGGTGTAAAGCTGTCTGCTGAACAGTGTCCCAAGACACAAGAAGAAGAGGAGTATATGTCCCGTGTTCCATATGAAAGTGCAGTGCGTAGCTTGATGTATGCAATGGTCTGTACTAGACCAGACATTGCACATGCAGTGGGAGTATTGAGCAGGTTTATGTCAAACCCAGGGAAGGAGCATTGGACGGTAGTGAAGCGGGTTTTCAGATATTTACGTGGCACTAGTGATTATGGCTTGTGCTACCAGGGAAGACCAGGATTGGAAAGAATGTTGGACATTCATGGTTTTGTTGATGCAGACTGGGCTGGAGATCTGGACCAAAGAAGATCTACAAGTGGGTATGTGTTTAGCCAATTTGGAGGCGCAGTCAGTTGGATGAGTAAAAGACAGTCTGTAGTGGCTCTTTCAACTACAGAGGCAGAATACATAGCAGCCACTCATGCAAGCAAGGAAGCAGTTTGGTTGCAGAGATTGTGTTCAAGTATGGGGTTGGTACAACGAGCTATAAGGATAGACTGTGATAGCCAAAGTGCAATTTTCTTGGCTAAGAACCCTGCTTATCATTCAAAGACAAAGCACATTGATGTTCAATATCACTTTGTTAGAGATATGGTTGAGGCTAAAAGGGTGTTGCTGGTAAAGGTGGAAACTTTGAAGAATGTTGCAGATGCATTAACAAATTCTGTGAGCACTCAGAAGTTCTCTTGGTGTAGAGAAACAATGGGTGTTGAAGAATTGGGCCAATGACTAAGCTCTCTTGTGACCCCCTGTGGAAAGAAAACAGCAAGTGGGAGAATGTTGGGTATGTGTTATATTCTTTCCATGACTAAGCACGCACGGGGGGGTAAGAGGGGGGGCGATAGCGCCCCCTTTGCGCTGGGCGCAATGGGGGGGCCACAGGGGGGGCGGCAGCGCCCCGACGAAATTTTTTTGGTCCTTAATTTCCGGTGGGTAGTCCGCGTCCATGGTTTTGTTCATGGTTTTGCACATGGTTTTTGGGTACGATGGTTTTCGGCCCCTGGTATTTTTGTAGATCCGGTCAAGGGAACTACGGTTATGTTCTAATCTAGGGTTTATGGATTGGGGTTTATGTATGCTTCGGCATGTATATATATGTGTTGTAACACTAAAAGGAATATAATGAAAAATCAAGCTGGTCGTCCCGACTTGGGATCTAGGGGAAAATCTCTCTGTTGATCTGTTTTATGCTTTATGCTCTCACTATTGTTTTTTTTCTGTTATAAGATTCGTGTGTAGATACTTGTTGTTCAGGGTTAAAACCTACATTTGGTATCGGAGTTGTTTCGGCTTCAAGGGGACACCTTCGCTGCTGAGGGTTTTTAGTTCGGGCCTGAGGTAGACCCTGTTCAGTGGGAGATCTGTGGGATCGATTCTTGCGGTGAGAGAAGATCGCGAGCGGCAGAAAGATAGAGATCGAGAAATTTAATGGTCAGATTTTTGAGTTGTGGAAGCTCAAGATGGAGGATCTGCTGGTGGATAAAGATCAGTAGATCACGGTAGATCCAGGTACTAAGCCAACATGAATTTCAGATGAAGACTGGAAGAAACTAGATCAGAAGGCTAAAAGCACAATACGGTTGTGTGTCTCAGATTCAGTATTGTTGAATGTATCTGGGGAAGCTACGGCGAAGACCTTGTGGGAAAAGCTAGGGACTTTGTACCAATCTAAGTGTCTAGTGAATAAGTTGTTCCTGTGGAAAAAGCTGTATAACCTGAGGATGAAGGATGGAGATGCAGTGATAGAGCATCTGAATGCCTTCAATACTGTGGTAAGTCAGCTGTCATCTGTTGATATTAAAATCTCAGATGAAGATAAGTGCATCAGTTTGTTGTGTTCTCTACCAGACTCATGGGACAATCTGGTTATTGCAATAGGTAGCAATAAAACTACCTTGAACTTTGATGACATTGTCTCAGCCTTGTTGTCGGAGGAAATGAGACGGAGAAATATGGAGGGTCAGAGTGGAGATGCCTTATATGTACGAGGAAGGTCCCAGAACAGAAACAAGAATAAGGTTTTGAGTGGGAGATCCAAATCTAGAGGGAGATCTAAATCTCCTGGAAAGTTCGTAAAGGTGTGCTAGAAATGCGGAAAGGAAGGGCACTACAAAAAGGACTGCAGATCTAAAGCTCCTGAGAAAGGAAAGGGATCTGAGGATGCTTCGTCGGCAGAGGAAAAAACCACCTCGGATGAAGTTGGGGATGTGTATTTGGCTTCTTCTTCAAATACACATGTAGATCATGAGTCATGGTTGATTGACTCAGGTGCATCCTTTCACTTCACTCCCCATAGGGAGTGGTTCTGCGAGTATGAGAAATATGATGGTGGTGATGTCTTCCTAGGGGATGATAGGAAGGCCAGAATCGTAGGATGTGGAAAAGTCAAGTTGAAGCTGCAAGGTGGAAGGATTAGAACACTTCCTGGTGTTCTGCATATTCCTGCATTGGCAAGAAATCTGATTTCTGTAAGCAAGATGGATGATGCAGGTGTAAAAACAGTGTTCAAGAAATATGCCTGCAAGATGGTTTGGGGAGCACTGGTATTAATGCGGGGAGTTCGGACTGGAGCTCTGTACAAGCTACAAGGTAGCACTGTTATTGATGGGTGTAACAGTTATGTGGTTCCTGAAAATGGAGCGGAAAGCTTAGTTGTCTCTAGAGAAAAGACCATGCTATGGCATGAAAGGCTTGGACGTATTAGAGAGAAGGGCCTTCGGATACTACATAGAAATGGTATGGTAGAAGGTATGTCTAATTGCTCTCTGGATTTCGATTTCTGTGAACACTTTGTATATGGGAAGCAGAATCGGGTGAGTTTTCCTTCTGGTGCTAAGAGGGCGAACAAGATATTAGAACTTGTGCACAGTGATGTGTTTGGGCCTGTGTCGGTTCCATCACTGGGAAATTCTGTGTACTATGTTTCATTCATCGATGACTTCTCAAGGAATACATAGATATATTTCTTGAGGAAGAAATCTGAAGTCTTTGAAAAGTTTAAAGAATTTAAGACTTTGGTGGAAAACCAGACAGAGAAGAAGATAAAGGCACTGGGGACAGATAATGGTGGGGAGTTCTGCAAGAATGAATTTAAAGAGTTCTGTAAGAAGTGTGGTATAGCACGACAGAATACTACTCCATATACACCTCAGCAAAATGGAGTTGCAGAAAGAATGAATAGAACACTGATGGAAAAGGCAAGAAGCATGCTTAGTGGTACCGAGTTAGGACAAAAATTCTGGGCAGAGGCAGTGGAGACTACATGTTACTTAGTTAACAGATCACCTTCATCAGCGTTGGAGGATAAGACCCCACATGAGGTATGGACTGGTAAGAAACCCTCTCTTTCACATCTAAGGGTATTTGGATGTGATGCATATGTACAGGTTCCAAAGGAGAAAATGACCAAGTTGGATAATAAATCTGAAAGGTGCATCTTTATTGGGTATAAGGATGGTTTAAAGGGTTACAAACTTTGGAACCCAGAAACAAGGAAGGTTGTGTACAGCCGAGATGTGGTGTTTAGAGAAGTGAAAGATGTTGTTAAACATGAATTCCTACCAAAGGAACCTGAGAATATAGAGTTTGAGCTAAAGGAGGATGAATGAGACTCTACAATAGAAGAAGACTCAGAAGATGAAGAGCCACAAACTCCAGCTTTGAGAAGATCAGTTCGGGAAAGAAGACAACCAGAAAGGTATAGTCCATCTGCTTTCTGTTCAGGTTTTGCCTTAACTATAACTGATGATGAACCCAGAACTGTCAGGGAGGCAGTAGATTCAGAGGATGGAAAACTATGGAAGGAGGCCATGGTTGATGAAATGGCATCCTTGCACAAAAATGATGCATGGGATTTGGTGGAGTTGCCGGCTGGAAGGAAGCCCATTGGGAGCAAATGGGTGTTTAAGAAGAAGATGAATGTATAAGGCAAGGTGGAGAAATACAAAGCTCGGTTGGTAGCGAAAGGTTATTCCCAGGTGCCGGGAATTGATTTTGGTGATATTTTTTCTCCTGTTGCCAAAGTCACTTCTATTAGATTACTTTTATCTATTGCTGCTGCATTTGATTTTGAGATAGAACAGATGGATGTGAAGACAACATTTCTTCATGGAGATCTAGAAGAGGAGATCTACATGAAGCAACCTGAAGGTTTTATGGTGAAGGGTAAGAAAGAACTGGTATGCAGGTTGAAGAAGTCTCTGTATGGGTTAAAACGGTCACCAAGGATGTGGTATCAGAAATTTGATACCTATATACGGGGACTTGGCTTCACTAGAAGCAAGGAGGATCACTGTGTTTATTTTAAATTAATTGGTGACCGTGTTATTTATTTGGTCTTGTATGTGGATGATATGTTGTTGATTGGAAATGACAAAGAAATTATCAAAGATTTGAAGACCCAACTGTTCTCCAAATTCGACATGAAGGATCTTGGTGCTGCAAACCATATTTTGGGCATGGAAATTAAGAGAGATCGGGCAAAGAGGAAGCTCTGGTTAAACCAGAGGAAGTATGTCGAGACTATATTGCAGAGGTTCAATATGCAGGATAGTAAAGCGGTGAATGTTCCTATTCCTATAGGTGTAAAGCTGTCTGCTGAACAGTGTCCCAAGACACAAGAAGAAGAGGAGTATATGTCCCATGTTCCATATGCAAGTGCAGTGGGTAGCCTGATGTATGCAATGGTATGTACTAGACCAGACATTGCACATGCAGTGGGAGTATTGAGCAGGTTTATGTCAAACCCAAGGAAGGAGCATTGGACAGTAGTGAAGCGGGTTTTCAGATATTTATGTGGCACTAGTGATTATGGCTTGTGCTACCAGGGAAGACCAGGATTGGAAAGAATGTTGGACATTCGTGGTTTTGTTGATGCAGACTGGGCTGGAGATCTGGACCAAAGAAGATCTACAAGTGGGTATGTGTTTAGCTTATTTGGAGGCTCAGTCAGTTGGATGAGTAAAAGACAGTCTGTAGTGGCTCTTTCAACTACAGAGGCAGAATACATAGCAGCCACTCATGCAAGCAAGGAAGCAGTTTGGTTGCAGAGATTGTGTTCAAGTATGGGGTTAGTACAACAAGCTATAAGGATAGACTGTGATAGCCAAAGTGAAATTTTCTTGGCTAAGAACCCTGCTTATCATTCAAAGACAAAGCACATTGATGTTCAATATAACTTTGTTAGAGATATGGTTGAGGCTAAAAGGGTGTTGCTGGTAAAGGTGGACACTTTGAAGAATGTTGCAGATGCATTAACAAAGTCTGTGAGCACTCAGAAGTTCTCTTGGTGTAGAGAAACAATGGGTGTTGAAGAATTGGGCCAATGACTAAGCTCACTTGTGACCCCCTGTGGAAAGAAAACAACAAGTGGAAGAATGTTGGGTATGTGTTATATTATTTCCACGACTAAGCACGCGCGGGGGGGTAAGAGGGGGGGCGATAGCCCCCCCTTTGCACTGGGCGCAATGGGGGGGTCACAGGGGAGGTGGTAGCCCCCTTTGTTGGGGTTCGGGGCAATGCCCCGGCGAAATTTTTTTGGTCCTTAATTTCCGGTGGGTAGTCCGCGTCCATGGTTTTGTTCATGGTTTTGCCCATGGTTTTGGGGTACGATGGTTTTCGGCCCCTGGTATTTTTGTAGATCCGGTCAAGGGAACTACGGTTATGTTCTAATCTAGGGTTTATGGATTGGGGTTTATGTATGCTTCGGCATGTATATATATGTGTTGTAACACTAAAAGGAATATAATGAAAAATCAAGCTGGTCATCCTGATTTGGGATCCAGGGGAAAATCTCTGTGTTGATCTGTTTTATGTTTTATGCTCTCGCTATTGTTTATTTTCTGTTATAAGATTCATGTGTAGATAATTTGTTCAGGGTTAAAACCTACATAGTTTCCATTACACTTGTTTTGATAAGTTTCTTGTAGATGTACATGATCTGGGATTTCCAGCTCTTCTCTAGACAATGCATCATAATGGTTTTTGGATTTAAGGGGCTCTTCTGGTGATGTCATATATTTTGCTCGAGGGTTTTACAAATGAGCTTGGAATTTCTAAAAACCCTCGTGACCCAATTTCTACGGATTTTATTTATTTCCTCGAGATTTAGGATATAATCCTTAAATACATGGATATATTCATGGAACCTGTGCCATCTAAATGGTACATTCTCATAATATATAGGCTTTTCTGAAACTTCATCATGGTAGGTGATTCCAATTGACTCGAATAGTCGTTGGGAAATATTCATATAGACATGTCCTTACATATGAGGTGTAGCATCCTCACTTGGTTATTTAAGATATTTTCACAAAATCTTAGATCATTTTCCAATGCCTTCTAAGGTTTCCTCCTCCAAAAATTCTTCTGGTGAAGAAAATACACAAACCCAAATTAGGGTTGCGGGGAATTTTTCCTTTTCCAGGTTCTACCTTTCTTGCCAAAATTTCATAAATAACCCCACATTATTGAAAAAATATGAGACATTATAGAATACATTGTTTTTGTCTTCCATATTTGGAAAAATAACTATAAATGCACTCTTTTCTTCTAGTTCAAGTCCCTTCAGCTACCATTTTTGTTCAATCCATCTAACCAATACTATCTCCATTAGCCAAATGTCAATGACTGACTACATTTGCGTCTTGGAAATATATTTTGATAAAAAAAGGTTGTTACCTTTGTAGAACATAAAATTCTTACAGCCTAAATATTTTTTCCTCTTCCTCTAAAACTATTAGAATGTCTTGCTTGTCTCTATTGAGATATAAGAATCCTAAATTTTAATCACACCTTTGTAAAATTTCAAATAGGAAAGGAAATGATTAAATACAATGTATTGCGCAAAAAGAAACATGGTTCAATGTTGGTAGTGGTTGCTATAATTTCTTTGACCCAACCACAATAGCATCTGTGAGTTGTGCTATATGTTCTTTATTTCTTTTCATGGCCTTCAAATTTATTTAGATTCAAACTTAGTGAGTTTTGCGGCTAGAGAATTTAACTACAAAAAATGATTGATATTATGCCATACCTAGAAAATGTCTTTGTATATGGAAATTGGAAGCCATTGCATCTTGTAAATAGTAAAATCCATGTATTTTCTCAGGTATTTGGCATTATTGGGAAGGAGGACGTAATTGATGTCGGGGAAGCCCAATTCTTGGAGAAGAGGATTTTTGGTCGACATAGTGATGAAAATCATAGTTGATGAGACTTAGGCATTAGACAAGGTTAGATTACTTTTGTGCCATCTAGAAAGAAACGAAGCCACTGTAGCTATTCCCCACCACAATCACGCTCTCCACCCCATATATTCCACCATACCCTTCATGCACTCTGCTTCAAAGAGCTCGGTGCACTCAAAGCTTGTTATGGTGGAGTCCCAAAAAAATATGAGATCCAAAATGCGGATATAAAAATGTTTTTCAAGAGTACTGATCTGGGAGGTATCTCATTCCATAATATCGCCTTCCATGAAACCATGAATGGGAAGTATAGTCAGTCATTGAATCTCCACAGTGTGTATATTATTAGTCTAGAAATCCCAACAATGTAGGGAGGTGCCATTGCTCAACTATATTTTCTTGGACTTTAGGCCCAACAAGATCCAATCGTAGGTTTTAACCCTGAACATAAATTATCTACACACGAATCTTATAACAGAAAATAAACAATAGCGAGAGCATAAAACATAAAATAGATCAACACAGAGATTTTCCCCTGGATCCCAAATCGGGACGACCAGCTTGATTTTTTTTCATTATGTTCCTTTTAGTGTTACAACACATATATATACATGCGAGCATACATAAACCCCAATCCATTAACCCTAGATTAGAACATAACCGTAGTTCCCTTGACCGGATCTACAAAATACCAGGGGACGAAAACCATCGTACCCCAAAACCATGTGCAAACTCATGCACAAAACATGGGTGGGTCCGCCTATGGAATAGGTTGAGTGGGGACCCCAACAGTGGGGGCTGCCTCCTCCCTTGTGACCCCCCTGCTGTGCCCGGCGCAACGTACAGCGTGTGGAGCTAGTCGTGGAAAGAATATAACACATACCCAACATTATCCCACTTGTTGTTTTCTTTCCACAGGGAGCCACATGAGAGCTTAGTCATTAGGCCAATTCTTCAGCACCCATTGTTTCTCTACACCAAGAGAACCGAGTGCTCCTGAGACTTGATAATGCATACGCAACATTCTTCAAAGTGTCCACCTTTACCGGCAACACCCTTTTAGCCTCAACCATATCTCTCACAAAGTGATATTGGTGCTCCAGTGTGCTTTGTCTTTGAATGATAAGCGAGGGTTCTTTTCCAAGAGAAAATTGCACTTTTGGCTATCACAGTCTATCCTTATAGCTTGTTGTATAACCCCATACTTGAACACAATCTTTGCAATAGCGCTTCCTTGCTTGCATGAGTGGTATATTTATGTATTCTGCCTGCGCGGATTGAAGGCCACTGTTTGTCTTTTACTCATCCAACTGACTGTGCCTCCAAATAGGCTAAACACATACCCACTTGTAGATCTTCTTTGGTCCGGATCTCCAGCCCAGTCTACATCAACAAAACCATGAATGTCCAACAATCTTTCCAATCCTGGTATTCCCTGGTAGCACAAGCCATAATCACTAGTGCCACGTAAATATCTGAAAACCGGCTTCACTGCTGTCCAATGCTCCTTCCCTGGGTTTGACATAAACCTGCTCAATACTCCCACTGCATGTGCAATGTCTGGTCTAGTATAGACCATTGCATACATCAGGCTACCCACTGCACTTGCATATGGAACACGGGACATATACTCCTCTTATTCTTGTGTCTTGGGACACTATTCAGCAGACAACTTTACACCTACGGGAATAGGAACATTCACTGGTTTACTATCCTGCATATTGAACCTCTGCAATATAGTCTCGACATACTTCCTCTGGTTTAACCAGAGCTTCCTCTTTGCCCGATCTCTCTTAATTTCCATGCCCAAAATATAGTTTGCAGCACCAAGATCCTTCATGTTGAATTTGGAGAACAGTTGGGTCTTCAAATCTTGGATAATTTCTTTGTCATTTCCAATCAACAACATATCATCCACATACAGGACCAAATAAATAACATGGTCACCAATTAATTTAAAATAAACATAGTGATCCTCCTTGCTTCTGGTGAAGCCAAGTCCCCATATATAGGTATCAAATTTCTGATACCACATCCTTGGTGATTGTTTTAACCCATACGAAGACTTCTTCAACCTGCACACCAATTATTTCTTACCCTTCACCATAAAGCCTTCGGGTTGCTTCATGTAGATCTCCTCTTCTAGATCCCCGTGAAGAAATGTTGTCTTCACATCCATCTATTCTATCTCAAAATCAAATGCAACAGCAACAGATAAAAGTAAACTAATAGAAGTAACTTTGGCAACAGGAGAAAAAATATCACCAAAATAAATTCCCGGCACCTGAGAATAACCTTTTGCCACCAAACGAGCTTTGTATTTCTCCACCTTGCCTTCTACATTCATCTTCTTCTTAAACACCCATTTGCTCCCGATGGGATTCCTTCCAGCCGGCAACTTCACCAAATCCCATGCCTCATTTTTATGCAAGGATGCCATTTCATCAACCATGGCCTCCTTCCAGAGTTTTCCATCCTCTGAATCTACTGCCTCCCTGACAGTTCTGGGATCATCATCAGTTATAGTTAAGGCAAAACTTGAACAGAAAGCAGATGGACTATACCTTTCTGGTTGCCTTCTTTCCCGAACTGATCTTCTCAAAGCTGGAGTTTGTGGCTCTTCATCTTCTGAGTCTTCTTCTGTTGTAGAGTCTGATTCATCCTCCTTTAGCTCAAACTCTATCTTTTCAAGTTCCTTTGATAGGAATTCATGTTTAACAACATCTTTCACTTCTCTAAACACCACATCTCGGCTGTACACAACCTTCCTTGTTTCTGGGTTCCAAAGCTTGTAACCCTTTAAACCATCCTTATACCCAATAAAGATGCACCTTTCAGATTTATTATCCAACTTTGTCCTTTTCTCCTTTGGAACGTGTACATATGCATCACATCCAAATACCCTTAGATGTGAAATAGAGGGTTTCTTACCAGTCCATACCTCATGTGGGGTCTTATCCTCCAACGCTGATGAAGGTGATCTGTTAACTAAGTAACATGCAGTCTCCACTGCGTCTGCCCAGAATTCTTGTCCTAACCCGGTACCACTGAGCATGCTTCTTGCCTTTTCCATCAGTGTTTTGTTCATTCTTTCTGCAACTCCATTTTGCTGAGGTGTGTATGGATTAGTCTTCTGCCGTGCTATACCACACTTCTTACAGAACTCTTCAAATTCCTTCTTGCAGAACTCCCCACCATTATCTGTCCTCAGCGCCTTTATCTTCTTCTCTATCTGGTTTTCCACCAAAGCCTTAAATTCTTTAAATCTGTCAAAAGCTTCAGATTTCTTCCTCAAGAAATATCCATGTATTCCTTGAGAAGTCATCTATGAATGAAACATAGTACATAGACTTTCCCAGTGATGGAACTGACACAGGTCCAAACACATCACTATGCACAAGTTCTAATATCTTGTTTGCCCTCTTAGCACCGGAAGGAAAACTCACCCGATTCTACTTCCCATATACACAATGTTCACAGAAATCAAAATCCAGAGAAAAATTAGACATACCTTCTACCATACCATCTCTATGTAGTATCCGAAGGCCCTTCTCTCCAATATGTCCAAGCCTTTGATGCCATAGCATGGTCTTTTCTCCAGAGACAGCTAGGCTTTCCGCTCCACTTTCAGGAACCATAGAACTATTACACCCATCAATAACAGTGCTACCTTGTAGCTTGTATAGAGTTCCAGTCCGAACTCCCCGCATTAGTACCAGTGCTCCCCGAACCATCTTGCAGGAATCTTTCTCGAACATTGTTTTCACACCTGCATCATCCATCTTGCTTACAAAAATCAAATTTCTAGCCAATGCAGGAATATGCAGAACACCAGGAAGTGTTCTAATCCTTCCACCTTGCAGCTTCAGCTTGACCTTTCCACGTCCGATGATTCTAGCCCTCCTATCATCCCCTAGGAAGACATCACCACCATCATATTTCTCATACTTGCAGAACCACTCCCTATGGGGAGTGAAGTGAAAGGATGCACCTGAGTCAACCAACCATGACTCATGATCTACATGTGTATTTGAAGAAGAAGCCAAATACACATCCCCACCTTCATCCAAGGTGGTTTTTGCCTCTGCAGAAGGACCTTCATCAGATCCCTTTCCTTTCTCAGGAGCTTTAGATCTGCATTCCTTTTTGTAGTGCCCTTCCTTTCCGCATTTCCAGCACACCTTTACAAACTTTCTAGGAGATTTAGATCTCCCTCTAGATTTAGATCTCCCTCTCGAAACCTTATTCTTGTTTCTGTTCTGGGACCTTCCTCGTACAGATAAGGCATCTCCATTCTGACCCTCCATATTTCTCCGTCTCATTTCCTCCGATAGCAAGGCTGAGACAATGTCATCAAAATTCAAGGTAGTTGTATTGCTACCTATTGCGATAACCAGACTGTCCCACGAGTCTGGTAGAGAGCACGACAAACTGATGCACTTATCTTCATCTGAGATTTTAATATCAACAGACGACAGCTGACTTACCACAGTATTGAAGGCGTTCAGATGCTCTGTCACCGAGTCTCCATCCTTCATCCTCAGGTTATACAGCTTTTTCCGCAGGAACAACTTATTCACCAGAGACTTAGATTGGTACAAAGTCCCAAGTTTTTCCCACAAATTCTTCGTCGTAGCTTCCCGAGATACATTCAACAATACTGAATCTGACACACACAACCGTATTGTGCTCTTAGCCTTCCGATCCAGTTTCTTCCAGTCTTCATCTGACATTGCCGTTGGTTTAGTACCTGGATCTACCGCGATCCACTGATCTTTATCCACCAGCAGATCCTCCATATTGAGCTTCCATAACTCAAAGCTCTGACCATTAAATTTCTCGATCTCTATCTTCCCGCTGCTCGCCATATTCTTTCACCGCAAGAATCGATCCCGCAGATCTCCCACTGCACAGGGTCTACCACAGGCCCGAGCAAAAAACCCTCAACAACAAAGGCGTCCCCTTGAAGCCGAAACAGCTCTGATACCAAATGTAGGTTTTAACCCTGAACAGAAATTATCTACACACGAATCTTATAACAGAAAATAAACAATAAGGAGAGCATAAAACATAAAATAGATCAACATAGAGATTTTCCCCTGGATCCCAAATCGGGACGACCAGCTTGATTTTTCATTATGTTCCTTTTAGTGTTACAACACATATATATACATGCCGAAGCATACATAAACCCCAATCCATTAACCCTGGATTAGAACATAACCATAGTTCCCTTCACCGGATCTACAAAATACCAGGGGCCGAAAACCATCGAACCCCAAAACCATGTGCAAAACCATGCACAAAACCATGGGCGGATCCGCCTATGAGTGGGTCCGCACAAAAAACAAATTTTGGCCAGGGCGCTGCCCCAGACCCCAACGGTGGGGACTGCTTCGCCCCTCGTGACCCCCCAGCTACGCCCGATGCAACATACAGCGCGTGGGGCTAATCGTGGAAAGAATATAACACATACCCAACACCAATGAGCTCACTTCATCTTTTTAAAAAATTATACAATACAAAACCCAAAGAATCCTTTCATTTCAACTTCATATCAATGGGGATTACTTGAGAATGAAATTCTTCATGGAAAAGAAAAGGAGGAAAGACATAAATTTGACACACAAAAAAATTATGAGTCGTAGCTCTTCTTTATTGATCACACAAAACGTGACTTTATTAAAATGAACTCAATATGTGGTTTTATACTTTATAACTCGCGAATCAACTGATGTCAACCTCGACATGCAAACACTCACTAGAGTTAGCCCTTAGAAATATAGATTGAAATTGAACTTTAAATATTGGACTCAACTTAAATCAACTCAATTCAATTTTTATCTTCATGCATGACATGCAAATGGGAGTAATTACAATTTCCAACACTCCCCCTTAATTATGACCTTATGACTCAATATAACTAAAAAATGACTTAACATGACTCAACTATGTGTGTTAATACTACAATAGAAATTGAATAAATCATCATTAAAGCATACATGTTGGTCTAAGTATTAGCTAGGCTTACAATGACTTAAAAAACCTTTCACAATTTTGCATTTTCTTTTTTCATTTCTTTCAAATACTATATCCTTAATACTTCTTCATTTTCTAATGTGCTTTCTTATTGTAAGCTCCATATTTGTTTAATTGTTGTTGTTGCATTTTTTCTTTGACTCTTATTGTATTCGTTCTGAAAAGAAATTTCATCCTGTCTTCTACAAGTTCCTCTTCAGAGATTTTTTCACTCATAAGTTGCTACCACAACTATTCATATTCAAACTATGTTTTTCATTCTGCTTCTTGTGCTTCTTCCTTCTAATATTTTTTTTTCAATATACCTTGATAGAAAAATTTGATCTCCTCTTAGCTCCATTGGTGAAAGATTGTTTCAATGATTTTTTCTTCATCTTTAGAAATTCCCATCTCTTTCCCATCACTTTCATTACCAAGTACTATTTCCTTTTTCCTGTACTTTGCACACTCAAGATCAATGTTAAAAATATATTTATTATGCTATGCATTGCTATATTTATTCTCTTCCTCTTCCTTCTCTGCATTCTCTTCCACTCCTTTACAAATATATGTTGTTGCAAACAAGTTGGCTTCCACTTGGCTTCTAGACACAAGTGGGCTTCTCTCATCAAATAATAACAAATGAATTAGATCTTTCGGTTTCATAATGTGCAACCACTCATCCCCAGTTAAATTATCTTTATCAGAGTTAATATCAACATAATTTTCATCCACTGTATTATGGAATGTCTCAGCCTACATGTGCTCATTAACAATTTCAACATCACCAAATTCATCAGTTGTGAATGGATTCACCAATTCACATTTCACTTTAAATTCATCATCCACACGTGTTTATTCACAGTGGTATTCACCATCATATGCACCATCCACGTTATAGTGGAGTTCTTGAGCATTTATATGCTCTTGCTAAGCTTCACATACAGATTCTCCAACTTCTCCCTTTGCAATATTTGTTGTGCCTTATTTGTATTCCATATGTGTGGCTACACAGTGGGTTCCATCAATATCTTTGCTCTCCTTTTCTACTATTTCAAAATTCTTTTCTTGTGACATAACATGCTACTTCATGTCACTTTCATTTGTACCTAACTCTACTTCCAGGACCTTCCATGCTTCCTTGTAAGGCGTAGTTTTTTCTACATCGTACATAAACTTCTCATCCAATGTCTATTTTATAAAATACAATACTAAAGAATCACATACTTCATCGTATGGGCTATTATACCCGTACTCAATCAAATATTTACCACAGAGAAAATTTTTCATTTTGACAACCCAAAAATCAAAATGTTTACCAATAAACATAGGAAGTAGCAACAGAACTAGGCTACACCAATCACCCTCGATCTATTCTTTGTCTTCTATGAGACTTATCAATTCCTCAAATGCGAAGAGAACATATCTAAACATGGCAATGATCTCTACCTCTTCTTTTTTATTCATTTATTAATATACTTCAATCGTACTTTGTGGCCCATGACTATTTTCTTTCTTTTGACTTATGGTTGCTTTCCTTATAACATGAGGCTTCTCTCAATATCACCGCCAAAAATAAATATTATTTTTAATATGCGCCCCCATAAGGCATAATCTTAATCCAAAACACTATCATGCTTGAAAAAATATAAAAAATTTACAAACCATCCTTCCTTTTCAAGGCCCTAAATTCTCTTTCCAAATAAAACCACTTTTATTTTCCCTTTTTTTTTAAATAGGAAAAACAAACTTTATAAAAATCTCCAAAAATATATATGAAAAAAACCTTTTTAAAAAATTTAAGAACACCTATGGTATTTTATTTGGCGTACAGGTGTACCAAATACACTTCTTTAGCAAGTTGGTTGCTATCTACACAAGGTCACAGAGAAAAATTATTGTCTACTATTAATGGAACAAATTTAACATAATGTAAAATAGGTTTGAGGGAAAACTAAGGATACAACACTAATAAAGAAACAAAACACAAGTTGCAAAATACAAAATCTCGATGGATAAAACAACCTAATAACACAAGTAGAGAATTCCCACTTTATTAGGTGTTGGTGGTGAAAAAAGTTACAATGCTAAACACTTGAAAAGGGTCCTTTGAACTATGGAGCTTAGATACCCAAAACAAGGAGGTATCATTCCCTTGAATTCTCGCAAGTGTCTCTTGCCTCTCTCAAAGGATGGTAGATCAAGATCAAATGGTCAACCTCTCTCTCTTGGACTAAAATGTTGGTTAGCCAACATATGAGTGCTTCCAATCCCTCTGTTGCTAGACTATGCAAACTAGTTTTCTATGAAGAAATTTGGCTAGCATAACAATGTGTCTCCATTTATTCTTCCAAAGGTCAGTTTATATAGACATTTTTTGAATTCCTCCTCCTTCTCTTGGCCCAAGATTGATAGTGACTCAAGAGTGGAGGACAGATTTCTTTTTTGGGTTACTCTTAATCCTCAAGGTGGCTCAAATCTGGCTATCCTTGACAATACTAGGTGGAGAATCATCCTAACCAAGCATGCCAAGTGGTCCTGGATGGTGAAATTTCACCATCTTCAGGATCGCATGGCTATCGAATGAATAAATGTGTTGTGCACAAAATTCCTTTCATGATGGTGTGATGTCCCTTAATTTCATTTGAACCTTAGGAAAAATTAAATTTTTGGCCTTTCCTAATGTATTCCTCCCTTGAAAATCTTTGTCTGTACCTTTTGCTTGACATTTTTAATATCTTTTTCTTGTACGATTTTCTGGTGTTAAAAGTTTCCCCCTAATGTATGAGGTAAAGGAAGAACTGTATAGTCGAGATAAATTATGTTTTCTTTTCTGTGTGATCATTTTGAGAGAGAGAGAGAGAGAGGGTAAATTGCTTTGGAATAGAGTTGGGAGACCCCTTGTTTTAAGTAATAAAGACATCATGCTCTGCAGGAAACCTGCAAGAGATCAAATAATCAATATTTCTACGAGGCGGGCATGTCTCATGCTTGTGATATTTTACTAGCTAAGATAATCTACAAAATATTTTTTTTGTCATGTCACATTTGTGGTTGGTGACCTGCTACTAGTTGATGACGATAGTTGTTGACACCCTCGGGGGCATTTTTTCTTTGAACAAAAAAGGGTGAATATGGTACCCACTTACATGGTGTGCTTTGGAGAAAGTGAGCAATCAATGCATGGGTCTTTGAATGATGGGGACCTTACTGTGTAAGAATTTCTCAAAGAGATACTTACTGATATACGGTTCTTCGATGAATTCTAACATAGTGCAATGGTTATGAAGTATGATACCATCCTTGACATGAAAACTTATGTTTGTGTCGAATGTCAAGAGGATCGATGACAGAAATGGGAAATGTTAATTCCCACTGTGCCATCCAAGGATGCCCCTAATATGGTGAAGGTCCATCCAAGGTACTACCTCCTTCCTGGAAAATGGTTGTTTGCAGTTGACAAGAAGGAAGCATCAACCACTCGAAACAAGTACTGATATAAGGGACTAGGGTTTCATGATGTAGTAGGGTATAATATGATAAATTAATATGGCATGATGATGAGAGATGGTTATAACTGATGATAGTGGTTAAGTGGTCTGATGTCAGAGCTGTAAATGCCAGTGATGGTAGTCATAACAATTTCTGATGGGGAAATCCCCGGGGTCGGTAAGACATCTAGAGTGGGTGTATGTTTGTTATGATTGTCATGGTTGGGTGTGGTAAAGAATGCACAGCTCCAACCAAGGGTGATTAGGGATTTCCACCAGGTAAGAAATGTAAATGGATGGGTGGAATACTTCTCCTAAAAAAATATTTGTACACCTGCCAAAATAATATGAAAGTAGTTTGGATGTATAAGCACGGAGACAAGTGCCCCATAAACATTAATAATCCAACTCTATGATGTGAGGCATGTGTTTTTCTGAGGGTGGGGGCCCCATTGGTTGGTCTCGGCACGAGGGTGATGAGGCAGATGAAATGTCGCAGATGGGCTATGCTTATGAGGGTGTGAGAGGCCACCTGTGAAACACAGCGATGCGTTTTTACTAATTTGCTTTGTAGAGAATGGTAGCCCAAGAAAGGGGTTTTAACATGCAATGGGTAAAAATTTATTTGATTTTTGATTATGGATGTGCAAACATGAAGTGGTTCCGAGACTGGAGTTTATTGTCATGTCTCGAGGATTTTGCATATGGTCTACATGAGTGATGGATGCCATGGATGGTGAGGCTCTACCGACCTGCAAGGGTGTTTATCATGTGCAAGATAGGGTGATGATAAAAATGGTTGGGTGAATGAAACCTATGGTTTTATTACGAAGAAATGATGTCACGATATGGAAAGATTTTTGGGAAGCCTATCATGTTGAGGATAGAATGATACCTACTCTTATACTTTTTTTGTCTGGGATGCATAGTGATTTGGCATGCCTAACACATCTCAAGCTAATACCCAAAGTGAGCGCATATTTTCCATTCAAGAATTTTCAAATAACTTGAATTTTGAAGTGATAAGAGAGGGCATACCTGATTGAAGTATGGTGGGTGTTGGGCCTGAAAATGACATTTTTTGAAACTTTGATTTATGGGGTCTAGATTGAACGTGATGAAGTGTTGATCATTGTGTTTCTTGCAGTTTTGAGATTGTGTACTCTAAGCTCCAGTTATGGCCTTTTGAAAATGGAAAAAGGGAAATATATAGTCCAATATGGTCCATTTTCAAATCATTTGTGATTTTTTAGGGTCCGAGGTTAGATCAGAGCTATATTATTGGGTGTTTCTTACCATTAGTGAGAGCACCTGGGATTCGCGTTGTGATCAGTAGATCATGTCCAAGTCATGAAAATTTCTCAAAATTGAAAGTGCTCAGAAGTCATTTCAATATAAATGACCGGAAAGGTCTCATCGCTATGATTCTCGCACCATGAACGGTTCTCAAAACTGAGGTCGTATGTAAAATTTATTGAGGTTTGAAATCGCCCAGTAAACTCCAAAAAAGGATTGTTTGACTTTGTTTGACTTTAGACAATTTATCAAAAAAATATATATATTATGGTTTAAAGTCATTTTTTTATTGTATGGTGGGAGCCAATAGAAGGGTGCCATGTGGCCTACCTGGAGGCTGCCACATGGCCCCAAGCTCAGTGGAAAAAAGGTTAAAAAAAATTTGTTGAAGCTCGAAACCATGGGTAGGCTGCACGAAGGTTCAAGTCGAGTCGGCTTGAACGCGCTTGGGTCACACTCTACATGCACAGTTGGGGGCATGCACAGTCAGGCCGGACTCGTTTTTATTGTCAACCAAAACAATGTGTGCAGCTACGGGGATTCGAACATAGGCTTCCCGCCCACGAGCGCACATGTCTGACTGCCTGAGTTGTGTCTTAGTTCTTAAAACCTTATGGTCACCAGTCATATTTCAACTGAATTTTTGTCTCGTGTGGAGTTTAAAAGGGCAAGCCCCATTCACATGACCACCAAGCAGTGACTAGGGGCGCGGAACTAACCTTATCCGCCCAACAGTTAGAAATTAGCGCTAAACCTGCATGTGAACACACCAATAGCCTTACCCGCCAAATTTAATTTCTCCACCAAATTAGTGTAGTTTCCACCATTTCTGCCTGTCCGCCAAATTTGGAAGTTTAACTGGAGTTCGTCCAGTTTTGGAGGAGGATTTTGGGGGACATTGGGCAAAAATCTTGGAGAGGCCATAACTCTCTCATTATGGAAACAAATTGAGTGCAAAAATAGTTAATTTCAACTATATCATACCTTCTAAACTCAATGGAGTATGTTGCAGAGCCATTAGAGAGCTTCTAAGGAATAATTTGCTTCAATGAAGTTCAAGGGGCCATTAGGGCCACAAGGAGGCAGAATTAGTTTGAGGCCTAGCCAAGGGAGCTAGAGGCATTATCTAGAGATCCAATAGTCAAAATTGGATATTTTAGATGTTATGAATCTCATGAGATGTTTTTTAGAGCCTGTAGATAACTTTAGAAATCCGAAAATCTTCAGTAAAGTTCTAGGGACCATTAATTCCATCTTTTTCCAATGGCAGTGCAGGGCCTAGCCAGAGCAGTTAGAGACCATATGCAGCGAACCAGTAGTCATTCTTGACTTTAAATAGAATTATGAATCTAATGGAAAAGGTTTTAGAAATTTTTGAGGACTTCTAGAGGTCGAAAATCCAGCAGAGAATTTTTTCAGTGACCTAGTTCCAGGGGGGTGCCAACAGGTGTTGGAGGCGAAACCGAAGCAGCCAGAGGCCATTTTTGATGAATTAATAGTCTATATTTACTAATTCAAACATTTTTCAGAACATTTTGATAACTTATAGAGCTCGAAAAGCTGAAGGGAAGTTTTGGGCAGCCTTGGGCAAACCGTGGAGGAAGGCCTAGATTGGGGATGCAGTGCTCGTTTTGAGAAATTTATTAGTTGATATTTGGTATTTGATGTGTGCTAGATATAATAGGATTGTTTTAAGTGATAAAAACATAATTATGAAGGATTTTGTGCCATTTATAAGCTCATAGTAGCTCAAAGCACCGATAGAAGGAATCATGTCAAAGGGAGCCTAAAGTTGTTTTGCAGAGTTTGGGCAGCCATGAGAGGGATATAGATGGTATTCCCAGCCCTTTGTATCGGTTTAGTATCCATTGGAGTTAAGTGTGGAACTTGTAAAATAAACCTTACCATAATCCCAAAGAGTCGAGTCAAGATGACAAAGCTCAAAGGAGACGTAGCCTACGAGATTCGGGTGAACTCCTAGATTAATTTTGCTGTTGTGTTTAAATGTTTATTGCTGCATTATGTTGCTGTTATAAATGCTAAATTTCAGCAAGAAAAAATGAACTTAAGACACGTAAATAGTTAAAAATTTATACACCACTTTCAAGCATAAATTCCGCATAATATCAAGTACAAGCTAGATCATTTAATTGTTAAACTAAGTGGGAGGTTCTTGAAATACATAAAAATTTATCGAGACCATTTTAAGATCAGGTTGGTATCAGAGCACTTGGTTGCTTGATTGATAGAGCAAGATATTGCTTAAGCTATTTCTTGTATAGCTTTAAAGGTGTTTAAACAGTGTAAAATATTCACTGTTTTACTATTTGCAAACTGACTGTTGTTTGAGTTTGTTGGAGGTTAAGGGATAGCTACTTATTAGCTAATTCTTGGAGAGGAAAAAAAGGAAGAAAGGGCTGAAGGCATCTTCCTTACCCCAAAGAACCTCAAGGTCACCCTTGGAACACAAACCCTCTTGACAAATGTTTGTTAAGAAGCTCTTGGAGTTTGTTTGTTGTTTGGCTGCTTGAATAAGAGTTTGTCTCTACAGCCATTTTCTTCAAAAGCTTTTTCTATAGTTTTTGAAATTTTTGTGAAATTTTTTGAAGTTAATTTTGTTCATTGACATCATTATGACAAATTCTACAAGTGAGGTTTCCTCCTTCACAAGATTCTTTGATGAAGATATGAAGCATGAATTTATTATATTAAAGGACATGGTGCAGATTATGTTTGAAGATAGAAGAGAAAGCACTGAACTTCGTGAGAAATTTTTTTCCATGAAGCAAGAGAAGGAAGAAATTCTTAAAAGATTGCATGATATGGAGATGCAGCTCCATCAAGCCCAAGAGGATTTGACCAAGAAAATGTGTGAGGAAGAGGTAATCCACTCTAATTTGTCTTCAGTTTCCTCTTTAGAAATATGTGTTGGTTCTTTCGAAAATCATACAAGAGGTATAGGGTCCAAGTTAATGATTAAAATGGGCTATGAAAGCAAGGGTTTAGGAAAGCATGCACAAGGCATGGTTGATCCTATTTTGGTTGTGGAACGACCAAAGAATCTTGGTCTTGGTTATGTGAAATTTAATGGCGAAGACTCCAAAACCATGAAAGCATGTGAGGCAACTTCAAAGAGAACTTTTGTTCCAAGTTCTAAGATGAAAATATGTAAAATTTGTTTCCAAGATGATTGCCATTGCTTTAAGCCTTTGTTGCAACAAGAATATGGTAGACATGCAGCTTATGGAAAACATGTGAGTTCAGATAGTTTTCAAGACAAGAATGATGATGTTAGTGTACAAATGAAAGCTGGAGCCTCTACTAACTCATCTCTTCATGAAGGAAAAAAGGATGAACATGAATAGTAGCATAAGAGGTATAAATCTTCTCATGATCGATTTGATTGTGTTTCTGCAAGGCATGATAATTTTGCATGCTTAAATGGAAGAAAGATTTGTTGTACATATTGTGGTTGATTTAACCATGATGTTTCAAGATGTTGGATGAGGAAGAAAGCATACAGGAAGCAGATGAGGCAAATGAAACTTTCAAAGAAGGTGCATAAGATTTGCACATATTTCCAGAAGAGGGGACATGTTGTTTCCCATTGTTGGACTTTGCATCCAACTTGTCATCCCAAGCAGATGCAGCAAGAGGACATAAAGAATAGCGAAGGTAGAACCAAGGATTCCATTATTGATGTGAAAACAGAAGTTTCACATGAAGAAGAGTTGCAGCAGCAAAATTCGCCATGGAAGTGGCTTGGTAAGAAGTGGATGGACTTCTTAACATAGTAAGACATACTCCTTTGTACATATGCAAATTCTGGTTGTATGCATGTAATTTATGTTGTAATCTTTCGTTTTTTTGAGCCACCTTGGATCATTGATCAAGGCAGTGATGTTCAGTTTCTTTCTGCAAATTTCTCGCCATAAATTTCTATGTGAGTGCAAGAAAGACAGTTCTAGACAGGAGGACAGGTGCATCCAGGAAGGTTAAGTGTCAATTGATTTCTAGTTGTGGTTGAAAGTCACTAGCCATGCAAGGAAAGTGCTTGGATGATCCAGGTGGATATTTGTGGTCACCCACCTATTCCACTTGGGGCCCCACCATTGTCTCTTTCAGTTTTTCAGTTTCGGCACAACTTACTATTTTTAGCAGTTTTTTGGGTCTTGAACTTCTGGAGCCATTTTGAGGCCCTAAACGACATTTTTTGGGAAACCTGGGAGCAACATGGCTCCATGGATTGATGTTGTTCACTCAAAATTTGTAGTCCTTGGATAGATCTTTCTAACAAGGTATGGTTCGTGTCAAACGGAGATTGTATGCCAAAGTTACGTCCCCAGGAAGTTGAAACACCAATTTACCCAAACGGGGGGCATAGTTTTGGCGCTTCATCTCCTAGGGTTAGGGTTTTGGATGTTTACGATTTTCCCTTGTTTCTAAAGAATAAATAGGCCCTCAAGCCTCATTGTAACTCAGTTCAGAGGCCTGTATCCGCCACATCTCTTCTCAGAGATAGCTACCAGTGCCCCAGCTAGTTTATTTCCATTCTGTCTGTAAGAAAATTTCAGTTCTTTGATATTAATGAAATGAAGTGTTATTTCCGCTGCATCTTTGTATTTATGGTTATATGTTTACTCTATTTCATTCCCTCATAAATCTGTATCAGTGGTATTAGAGCGGTTTTATTTTTCTCGATCCTTCTTTGCATGTCCCCAACGAGGTCGGGGTATAAGGAGTTAGGGCTCGATCTGGTGGAACCTTTGTAAGATCAGCCTCACAAACCCCAACAGACACCCATGGGGGATGAAAAGAAAGATGAGGGAGCAGGATATCCTATCAAAATATTTCTCGAGGAGGCCCTCGAAAAACAAAGGAATGCGATGATGGATAACTTTGCCTAGATCCTTCAACGACTGCCCACAGGCACCGCATCTGCATCCAGCAGCCACTCTGGAGGCATGACTCCATTTAAGGTACAAGTAAATTTTGACATTCCCATATTTGAGGGTCAAATAGATGCAAATGTCATAGAAAAATGGTTGAATATATTAGAAGGATATTTCTCGATTCATGACTTTTCCAATCGGGAAAAGATTATTTTTGCACTCCTCAAAGCTACCCCCCATGTTAAGGATTGGTGGGAAACCTACTGTGAGAAAAAGGACGATACAAAACCCTCTCTGTTCTCAGCTATACCCACTTGTAATTTTATCTGAGATTCCATCAAGGAACAATACAATCCCATGGGGAGCTATGAGGACAAGTACACGCAATGGACCATGCTCTGACAACAAAGGGATCAAGATGTGCATGAGCTGACGAATTTGTTCCATACCATGCGCACAAAGTTGGGTATCAAATATTTAGAGAAACATCTGGTGCTAAAGTATCGCAGTTGTCTACACAGATACATTCAGGAGGAAATGGAGTTCCTCGACATCTCCTCGCTTGGTACGGCATACTGGTATGCTACCAAGATTGAGCAGAAATTCAAACAGAAGAAGTGAGACTTTGGATCCGCGAATCAAAAGCAAGGGAAAGGTGCTCCCAAACCGTAGAACAAAGGGCAAAGCTAAGGCATGGTGACTCAAGACAACCTGTCAAAGCCACATGCAAAGAACAACATCGCAAAGCCCAATAAGGACACGGGAAAGTGGTGTGAGTTCCATAAGAGCTCCACTCACAACACAAGTGAGTGTCGGGCCAAGCAATCGCTGGTGGCCGAAATGAGGGCTTATGAGTCAGATGCATGCTCCAACTCTGAATCAGAACCTAACAAGGGGAATGAAAAAGGGAAATAGATTATGGATGTGGAGCCCAACGCCATTGTTTCCACTATCAAGATCCAGAAGAAGGAACCGGAATATCCAGAGGAGGAGGAACGTTTCGTCCACTCCCAGATGTGGGTAAAGGGATCCCTGGTATAGTTCATTGTCGACAATGGGAGCCAAAAGAACCTCATTTCAGTAGACGCTATGAAGTGGTTGGCCTTGCCAACTATAGCTCACCCACATCCATACACCATCAAGTGGCTTCACCAAGGACGAGATCTCTGCGTCAGCCAGTAGTGCCGCCTTCCATATAGCATCAAGCCCTTCATGGATGAGGTATTATGCGACATTCCTCCTATTGATTTTTCTGATGTATTATTAGGACAACCATACTTGTGGAAGTGTCATGCTATGTATGAGTCTCGGCCTCGCGGTGTTATTGTTACTTTGGGAAATAAGTTGTACAAGGTACCAGAGGTACCACCTCCTGTTGATATCTCTTTGATTACTACAAAACAATGCAGTAAGCTCATTTCCCAAACTAGGAAATTTTTTTTCCTGATGATCCACCCCCAAGGAAAGAAGAATATTGTGGCCATGACCTCCAGACAGGGCTCCTCTACACGACAACAAAAAATGGACAAGGTTGTGAAGGAGTACGGGGACATCTTTACCTCACCCACAGGGGTTCCTCTGCACTGTCACGTCAAGCACCCGATTGATCTTACCCCAGGGATAATTTTAGGGGCGAATTTTAGCCCCGATAAAGATAAGCGCGACTTTCAAAAAGGATTGTTATGGCGGCTTAGCATATTATGTCAATTATTATTAAAAAGCCTTTTCACTATACAATGGTAATTGACTTAAGCCCAACTGCCAAATAAAAATCAAATCCACGTTTAATGAGGTTATTCGGGAAAATAAAGGACATGATGAGCATTTAATAGATTGGCAGGTTCAAACGGCCAATTAATGGAGTAGTTACGCCTAAAATCCCTTCAGAGATTACATACGCGAGAGTCTTATGATTATTTTACATTATTTATTGATTGACATAAGTCTTCTGTACCAGTTTTCGCCGTCTATTCTCCGCATTACGTTCATTTTATCTTTTGTGCAGAGCTTCTCCGCAGAAACAAGTTCAGACCAAATGGGGAAGAAATCTAAGAAACCGGGCACAGCTGCAGCTTCTGTAGTAACAGAACAACATGCCGCCGATCCAGGATCAAGCAAAAAAGGATTAATCTCAGATACCACATGTCTTGGTCTCGGAAATACTACTTGGCAGATCATTTACAACCTGGTTGAAGCCGAGGAACCTCAGCAAACAACGGTAGAAGCTTCAGCAGACGCGAGCCAGAAATCTGACGCTACTCTGAAAGATTTGGCTGATTCTTACCTGCACAGAATAGCAGCTCGGGAGAAAATTCTTCCGTATACAGATGTAGTAAGATGGGCCATTGAAGAAATTCCAATTACCAACAGAATATTCTGCACTATTGATGGGAGAGTTTTTGGTTCATTTCAGCCTGATGATTTGAGACAAATGTACCATTTTCCCGAACCAGAGAAGAAATATAATAAAGCATTCCTGGAGAAGTTTAGAGATAAAAATGAAATTGATTCAGAACCTATACGAGAATGGAGACAAAACCCAGCAAAACATAAACATGATTCTTCGGGTAAGTACTCCGTCAGTTCCTTATGTTCTCCTTATTGTTATGCTGGAGCTATGATGTGTCGAATGTGGGGATTGCATGATTCTTCAAAATTTTCCATAGAAATGGTACCTTTAATGGAAGCAGCATGTAATAGTGAAATCATGGATTGGGGGAATATATTATTGGATAAGTTAGCAAATGCTATTCTTGACTTCAGAGGCAAATCCCGTGCTACTGATAGAATTATCCCTCCATTTTACTATAGTGCCTTCATTTTAGATACCCTCTGTTTTAATTCCGAGTTTCCTGTGTTAGGTTGGAGATGGACTCCACAAGACCCCATGCCCATTCATATATATCATCAGAAATTATGGAAAGCCCATTATAAACACCACCTATATCAACTCTGTAATGGACTCATGATACCTATTTATTATGCAATTTTTGCTAGACCTACTCCTAAGATCTCCTCTCAAGCAGAGATTGACTTGACAGCCCTAGGAACCTGGTTTGGAGAGAAGAAATTCACTTATATAAGAGTTTTCGGCAGCCATGCTAGACCTCATGTCCTCCCCTTGTATATACCAGACAAGCTTTTAGCTCGAGAGATAGCATATCAGCTTACATCCGCATCAGCTACAAAAACTCTCAGGAATTCAAAGAAACAAGTCTGGCCTCCTTTCCCTATAAGGTGCGGCATCTATACTCTGCGTGATTATAAACATGCAGAGAAAGAAGCAGAAAAGATTAATATGTTAAAACTCGCCACTTTGCCTAATAGACGCTTTGATCCGAAAAAGGTCGTCTATAATGTTCTAGATCAGGCCAAACTCACTAAATTTGAACATAAGGAAGATGAGTTTGATGACCTTTTCTCCTCGGCAGAGTCAATATTTCAGGTTCAAGAGATAGCTAAGATTAGATACCATGATGAAGGGTTAGTTGAATTTAACAAACTTAGAGAGCAGAGGTTGCAAACTCTACCTCTAGATTTGTTAGCCACTGCCCCGATGATACAATCAAGCGAGCCTGAGCAGCAGCTTACCAGCAAACATCCTGCTACATCCAAAATCTCTGAAGAAGTCAAAAGAAGAGAGTAGGAGGAACTCCAGAGGAAAGAGCAGGAGGAGGCAAAGAAGAAAGAACAAGAGGAAGCACAGAGAATACGTGATCAGGAATAGGAAAGGCAGCAGGAGCAGAGCAGCAAGAAGATAAATGTTGACACTCAGATTGACCCAAAATTACTCCAGGAATGGCAGCAATTCGATTCAATTATAAGCAATATTGAGAGCTCGAAGAATGCCGATACATCCAAAGCGGCCAATACACAGGATACAATATCAAAAAGGGTTTCAAGCAAAGAAACCAGCGGTCTACCCCCTACAGGATTAGAAATAATTCCCAAAGATCCCTTAGATCAAATTATTTTGCAGGTAGAAGATATTCCTCCATGGGATGTTTTCTATAGCCCAAAACACAAGGTTGTAATAAAGCAACAACGAAAAAGGAGAAGGATTGATCAACCTTCCCTGTTTCCTGAACAAACAGTAACAGCCAATGTAGTTTGGAAGGAAGAATGCAACCCCTCCGATGACCTGACAAAGTTGTCTCAATATGCTGGTGCCTATTCAGCAGCCACCATGGACAAGGCATCGGAGGTGAGTAATTTGTTGAAAGAAAAGGATCAAGTAATCGCTTCATTACAAACACAACTATCAGAGGCACAACAGAAAGCAGATTCAGCAGCAATTCAGAAGCAGAAAGAATCATCGGAGGCATTAGCAAAATTGAAAACAATGAATGAACAAATGATAAAAACAAAAGATGAGCAAATTGCTCAATTAACAGCTCAAATAGAAAAGTTCAAGAATCTTCCCCAGCCTGCCAGTTTCAGAGAAGAAGCAATACAGATTAATAAGGCACTCATAACACAAATAAGATTGTTGTGTCATCAAATTGCCCAAGTTGAACCTCTGTGTGAAATAACAACATCTTTAATAAACAAATCAGTTGATGCCAGGAAGGACTTAGAACAAGCCGATGAGACTTTAACAGATTTTCTTACTTGGCAGAACACTAATGAGAGACAGACAGCAAATTTGCCTAAAATCTTAGAATCCCATAAAGAAATTATGTTCATGGAATGGCAGTCCCAGTTGATGAAAGCAGAGAGAGAAGTTTCTAGATGCAGATTATCTACGAACAATTTGATTGACTTAATTAATAATACTCTCTATTTGTCTAACATGATCTCTCAAGGTACTCCAGGTAAATTATTATCACCCAAGACATTGGAACAATCATGTTGTCAAGAGCTAGAAAAGAATGGGAAATTGATTACAGGAATTACAAGTTTAACTTGGGACACCTATTGGTTGTTCCTAGTAAAACCATACAGCCAGAAAGCCGCCCTCAAATGCTTAATAGATGCAATCGGATGTATCATTCCCGAAATACATGATGCCACCTATGCTGCTCAAATCAATTCTCGTCTCAGCCGCCCTCAAGAAGTGGAACCAATGATAGCGATATGCCAACTCAGGACAAAAAGCAAAGAGTCAGAATGATGAGTCATGATGCCGATTACCAGATGGCTGAAGAGGATATATTCAAGATCGGGTTATACAAATTTGGTAGCCTTTTAATTTTGTAGTTTGTTAGTTTAATTTAGTATTTATAGACCCTTTCATGTATTTAGAAAGGGTCGTAAGTTTTTGTATATGACTTATACCTGAAGTTGCACTACTGTACTTCAGGCATATTTTTTATGAAAACTGGACCAATTTTTCCAAATTTTGATAACGAAGCTTTTATGTGGATGTGCACTACTGCCTTTATTTAAAAGTATTTCTGAGTCGGAAGAAGGAATTCAAATTGCGATTGACATTGGGAAAGATTTGCAGCTCATATGGTACTATTATCTATGTCTGAATTCATTCTTTTTATGTAAATTGTTATTTAATTACTCTTGCTATTACTGAATATATGAGTGTGTTTTAACAGCAGTCTTTATACTTTCCACTACTGGATGTTTACAGTTTTCTATTCTTTTAATCATTCATGTGTTAGTAATATAAAAAAGGATAAGTGTAACAATATTTTATCAATTACTTCGTTCAACTAATTGAACGAAGTAATTATTATTTAAATGAATATCTTTGTTTATTGAATAGTGTCATCTATATGCCTATTGACAAACACAGATCATCAAACGTTGCACTTAAGAATAGAAGCTTCCCGGGATAAAATAGTCATTTACGTTTTCGCTTATAGATTAAGTACTCCATTCATTATCACTTCTTAAGAAAACCAATCATTCATTCATCCCTTTTTATTTTTTATCGGGAAACTGGTCCCATTATATCCAGTCGGAGCCACCATCCCAAACGGAAAAGGAGCTGTTTAAGGTCCGGACCGGGTGGTTATCCCCCAATGTTGATGTAACGATTTTCGGGGCATC